>CM075429.1:11833125-11854687 GCA_037832385.1 Rhizophora apiculata | reverse complement strand
TTTAACAAATATGCATTTTCTTTTATTTCTTGCATGTCAATTTACGGTGTATAATTATTTTCAACAATTTAAATTCGGATAATATATTTTTAAAATAAATTTTTAATTTTTTAATGTGAGTATATAATATTTAAATTTATATATTTAATTTTTTATTATTTTAAAAAAATATATATTTTTAAATATTTAATTAAATATTATATATTAAAATTTTATTACCATTTATTCATATTTAAATTAACTGAAAGAAATTTTTTTTTATTTATATAAAATATTTAAAATTTAATATCAAATATAGGAATATCTAACAAAGAAATCCTTCATTCTTCAGAGGTGCCCGCCGGTCATTTTTGGACAATTAAGCTATGTGCTATTTGCTATTCGTCAAACTCAGCTCAGCTAGTTTTTGGTCTTCTTTTTTTTTTTAATCGACTCAGCGAATCAACATCATTCTCATCATTGTTTGGCTTAGGGATTCCAAATACGGAATTGTGAGAGCGTTGTGGTTGACGGTAATTGATCATGTTGTGGAAATTTTCTAATTAATATTTACTCTTTTGAGTTTTCACCATTAATTAGCGTGTGGGGTGCGCGGATGTAGATTTCGAGTGATGCGAAGCAGTTCCTTTCGGTTACATCTTGCAAATTTCCACAGCCACGGGCTTCGGATGACTTGGAATCTCCGCTCCCACACGCGGTCGAAGTACGGGGCAATTTTCGCGGGTTAGACCGGTCGTGATTAGATTGGGGTGGAATTGGAAAATCTCGTTAGCGCGGTATAGGTTGGGCCCACTGCGCGAACCAAGAAATTCCCCTCATTCGCACCACACCGCCTACCCTTCTTCATTACGTAAAAGACCGCAACCCGTCAATCTCTCATCACTAGCAATCGAAAGCAGTTAATTGAAGTATTAATTTATAAATAATTCCGTTTTAATTAAAAAATAAAAATAATTAATTTTTTATTATAAAAAATAAAATAAAATATTTAATTTATTATTTTTTATTATAATCTATTTATTTTTAAGCATTAAAAATTAATAATTTAAAATTTTTGTTATTAAATATTTCATTAAATTAAAATATTTTTTTTATTTTTAAAGAATGAAAATAAATAAAATATATAAATTTTAATAATTAAAAGTAAAATTACCTAAAATAAAATAAAATATTATAGTAAATTATAAAAATTTTATTATAAACAAAGTTAACAAAATACAAATTATATTTTTGGGTTTTAAATATATTTTTTATCAAAACATATATATAATAAAATAATTGGCAAAATTTAATATATATCTCTTAAATAAAAGAAGTCAACTTGTGACGGCTGCTCATAGCTTGGGGCAAAAAGGTGTATGAGGCTTGAGATTTGGCAAAGGAAATGAGAATTAATCAACATATTGTTATGTAATCAGAAAGACTCAATCAAAATTGGACTTGCATTGGGGCAAGTAGGTGTATTGAGGTTGGATAATGCAGTTTATATAGGTTAATGCTTCCAGAAGCATATCTTCAAAATGGTTGCTATCTTAGGCGTGTAATGTACAAATAGATTCTTCAACATTTTCATATTTCAATCCTATATCGAAGAAAAAACAATCCGCTTCTAACATGAGTTATGGTCAAAAACCATTGATAGCTTTGATCTCGCATCAATTGGTGTCAAATGGTGTAAACTCCTGACTGGAAAGAAGACTAACTATTTAAGCGTTTAATACTAAGTGGTTGACAGGTGATTGTTTATATAGAGTTTGTTTAGACTTAATTTTTTTTAGAAGACTTTCTTTAAAAATTTGGTTTATAGGGCGTTGTTTCGAAGTTGCTTATGCTAGCATTTGGGAAAGTCTTTAAATTAATGTAAGTGTGAAGTGATTTGATGATGAATATCTTAAAAATCTTAGGATAAACGTTTAACCTTCAAGGTATGTGTTCATGCAACGCAATGTGGAAAATATATGTTGTTTGGATCATTGTCTAGGTCTTTAAATCTATTACAAAAATGGTTATCCTTACTGTAATTGTGTTTTATATGGTGATACAGTTGAATACTGTTGTTGATGGCAATGCCACTGATCCATATGAGAGTAATGTTATGAATGTTAAATCATGAGTTTTGGAGTATTGACCGATTAAATATTTTTGCTTACTTCTCTTATAGGTTATATACATACATTAAGAATGATGTTTGTCTGTAGTGTTTATTGTTGATATTTTAATTCGGCCTAATTGGAATATTGTTAGGGAACAAGAATTGTTAATTTGAGTATAGAGTTTTTTTTATTAAGTTTTATTTCTAATTTGACTTTCTTTTTTGGAAATTTCTAAGGGTTTTTAGTCACTACAATATAACTAAGATATTAAAGGGATTATTATTTGATAGAAAAGATAAGAAAAAAACAAAACTTAGGTTTATGTGGCGGATTTGATAACTAAAATAGAACAGTTTTGTTTTCAGATTGTTGTAAATATACTAATACCTGTATTGGATTAAAATTTATAAATTTAATATCATTTTAAAAAATGAGATTAATTTAGTTGAGAATTAAATTATAATCCTTATTCTATTTATTTTTTAAAACATTTTTAATTTTTAAAAATTATTATATTAAATTAATAATTAATTAAATAAATATAATTACAATTAAATTTAATTTTATTATAATTTTTATTTTAATTAATTTAAAATATATATACTATAATTAAAAATTAATTTTTATATATTTTAATTTTTTTAAAAATAACATTATATTATCAAAATTTTTTATATAACCTTAAAATTAAAATTAAATATTAATTATTAAAATAAAAATTAATTAAATTATAAATTTTAAAATTTTTTAACCTCTTGAATTCTTAAATTGATTTGAACGCGATATTATAATAAACATACTCTACGTATTTAAAAAACATGCTGCGTGCATACTTTTCCGTCGGTTGAAACCTAAAGCTTCCCTTTATCCCAAAATTCTTAGTATACATCTTACTGCACCTAAGTCTGAGATCGCCTACTACTGTTATTCAAACACAACTAAGTTAGTTCCTTGCTTTTCACTTGCATTCAATCAGCGACATGGCAGAAGGATTACTGTTCTGTGTTGCAGCGAGGGAATTCTTGGAAAATTAGGCTCCTTTGCTCTTAAGAGATTGGACTGTGGTGGGGTGTCAAAGATGAGATTGAATCGCTGCGCCTCACAGTTCTCGGTGTCAGGTCGTGCTTCTTGATTGGCAGAAGACGGCAAGCACGAGGTGATGACCCAGTCAGGGATGGCTCGTGAGCTTGAAAGAAGTCATGTACGAATGCAGAGGACTTGGTGGATGACTTTTCACAGAAGTTCTAAGGCGACAAGTGACAAATGAGGTACGCCATTTTCTTTCAAGTTCAAATCGGCTTGCATATGGGCCTTAAGATGGATCACAAAATCAAGGGCAATTCGGAAGAGGCTAGATGCTGTTATGCGTGTCGGAACGCAGTTTAACTTTCAGCGAGTCCTGTTGACTCGTCAACGTTTGTGATGGCTAAGGAAAGAGAGCCAAACACACTCCTCTCTCCCTGGCGTAGTTGTTGGCAGAGAAGATGAAAAGAACGCGATTAAAAGAATGTCTTTTATCAGATAACTACGAGACTAATGTGACTGTGATTTCAATAGTTTGGAATTGGAGGAATGGGAAAGACGACGTTGGCTCAGCTCACATACAACGATGAGGATGTAAAGTCACGGTTTGATTTGAAATTGTGGGTCTGTGTTTCTGAAGATTTCAATGTAAGACTGATAATTGAAAAAAATTTTACAAATTATTGGATGGGGAAAACCTGAGATAAGCGAGATGGATCTATTAAAAATCTCTTCATGAAAAAAATTAATGGAAAAAAATATTTACTTGTATTAGATGATATCTGGAATGAAGATTTTCAGAAGTGGTGCTCCTTAAAAGATTTGTTAATGGGTGGTTCTAAAGGAAGCCGGATATTAATAACCTCGCGATCTAACAAAGTTGCAGAGATTGCAAGCCCTCTGCCTGAAGCACGATATGAAGTAAGGGGCTTATCTGATAACGAATCTTGGTCTTTGTTTGCTCAAATGGCCTTCAAAGAAGTCACAAAGTTCGTGCCACCAACACAAAGCCATGAAGCATTTGGGAAGGAAATTGTTGCAAAGTGTAAGGGAGTTCCACTGGCAATAATAGCAATTGGGCGTGTCATGTATTTCAAAGAACGTATAGGTGAATGGGAATCCTTCAGAAGTAAGGAACTGGCGATGATAGATCAAGGGGAAACCAGTGTCATGGCAGTCCTTAAGTTGAGTTATGATGTTCTTCCTTCACATTTGAAACACTGTTTTGCTTATTGTAGATTGTTTCCTAAAGATCATGAAATTTATGTTGACACATTGATAGATCTTTGGATGGTGCAAGGGTTTATTAAGTCATCGGATCCAACTCAGTGCCTCGAAGATAGTGGTTGGGAGTGTTTCAAGGATCTCCTGTGGAGGTCTTTCTTCCAAGATGTGTCTGAAGATGAGTTGGGGAACATTGAAAGGTGCAAAATGCATGACCTAATGCACGATCTTGCTTCCTCAGTAGCTGGAGCTGGAAGTGTCTGTATGTCAATCTCAAACTCGAGAGAAGTTGGTGAGAAAACTCAACATCTCTCAGTTGACTGTTCCACAAGGATAAAGAGAGATGGTGACAATTGGCAAGTTCCAGTATCTGTTTTTGAAGCCAAACGTATGCGGACATTTCTCGCACCAAAACCAAAGTATTATGGAGTTGGAGATTACCTTAAAATAGGCGAAGGGCAATGTCATGCAATTTTTTGTAATTTACGGCGTTTACGGCAGTTGGATCTGGGTGCTAAGACGGTGCCCAATTCCATTGGTAAATTGAAGCAGTTAAGGTATTTTGATTTGTCTAGTAATAGAGAGATCAAGATGCTGCCCCGTTCAATTATCAGATTGCAAAACTTGCAAGTGCTCAAACTACAACAATGTGGCGAGCTCAGACAATTGCCTAAGGATATAAAAAAGCTGGTCAGTCTCAAGAAACTTGACATCGGTGGCTGCTATAAGTTGACTCATATGCCACGTGGGATTGGACAGTTGACTTCGCTGGAGAGATTAACGAGATTCGTACTGCCTACAAGTGAAAACTCGAATCGGAAGAGTGGAGGACTGGGTGAATTACATCACTTGCACAAGTTGGGAGGATATCTGGCGATTGAGAATTTGCCGCATCGCGGGAATGGAAAAGGCAATCAGAAGGGTACTACTCCTCCCACTGGTGTAGCTGAAACTTGTGCAGCCGCCAATTTGAGTGAGAAGCCACGTCTCCCACACTTGGGATTATATTGGGTGCCATTGGATGGTGACGATGATACTGATTTTAATGAAGATGACGTGTCATTGGAAGCTCTACGGCCACACCCAAATTTGAAATTATTAGCAGTGGATAATTACGGAGGAATAAATTTTGCCACCTGGCTTTCTTCCCTCACGAATCTGGTCTGGCTTAGGTTGTCTGAGTGCCCGAAATGCCGAAGTCTTCCGGCATTGGATCAACTCCCTTTGCTAAAAGAAATAAGAATCTGGGGATTAACTGATCTGGAATACATAGATATAAGTATTTGTTCTGTGGTCGGAGGAGGAGGAAGAACAGATATCTGTAGCAGCAGCAGCAGTAACAACAATAGCATGATCTCCTTCTTCCCTTCCCTTGAGTCCCTGCGACTCTATTTCTGTCCCAATCTGAAGGGATGGCGGCCATCATCACCGTCATCTTTGCTTCCCCAATTTCACCGTCTTTCTCAGCTGGAGATTAACTCGTGCCCAAACCTGACTTCAATGCCACCGTTATGCCCATCCTTGGAAAGGCTGGAAATATCCTCGGTCAGCTTCAAGTCATTGGAGCAAATGCTCAAGGAGACGATTTCTCCAGCACATCAACTGTGGTCTTCTTCTCTTCCATCTAATCTCTCTTTGTCTTTGAAAGAGCTGGAGATTCACAATATTGAGCATCTGCCAGAAGATTTTCTGCCGGTGGAGTTGCTGCTAACCCTCACTTCTCTGGAGAAATTATGGATTTGGAGTTGCCCGACATTAACTTGTCTACCTCATTCGAAAATGCTACTTCTCACTTCCCTCAAGAGTCTCGACATTCGGCGTTGCGAAAATCTATTAGATCTGTCCAATTATGATGATGACAGCAACAGCAACAACAACAATGCTATTCTATGCCAAGGGCAAGGCCTTAGAAGCCTCACCTCTCTTGAGATTCGGAATATTCCAAAGTTGGTGCATCTCCCAAGGAGACTTCTTCTGCATTCAATTGCCCTGCAGAGCCTCAGCATCTACAATTGCCTTAATTTGGCGTTGTTGCCGGAGTGGATTTCCAACCTTACCTCATTACAATATTTATCCATTGCTGGTTGTTCCCAACTGTCAGAGAGATGCAAAAACAACATGGGCGAGGATTGGCCCAAGATTGACCACATCCCTAACATTGAAGTCGATGGGAGACAAATCCAGAGGGATGGCTGCTATAAACTTTGATTTGATCAGAAGAATCCGTCCACTTATTCATTCCAGTTTCCAGCAGGTTTGTCCTCCTGCTCTCTTCTTTTTGTCGCCATCTCTATCCAATTTGTTTCTATCAAAAAGATAGCTTGTGGTGCTGTTTTTCTCCTACAAATTAACAGATTTCTTTATTTTTTTTTTAATTAGAGGTATTTCTAGTATGAGAATTCAAGCTACCAGTATCAATTTGTCATCTTATTTCACTCATTTTCCAGGAATGGAGATTGGGGTGATGAGAGAATACATTCTACCTGCTCAGAATGTGATATGACCTGTTGCTTCTTGTTTCCTACATTTGGTTATTATGCTGAACGCCTTTACTGAATCATGACTATGTGCAGGAACTTGTTCATGGTTTCCTTCCCTACTTCAAGTGCATGGAGTATGGGCTTTGGAGGAAGAAAAATGGGTTTATATAGATTTGATAACAGAAATTGAGAAAGATCAAGGTCTTGAGGGAGGGGCTTCAAAGGATATGTCATGTGATTATTTTTTTTGATCTTACTGATGACTTTGAAGTAAAGAGGGAACAAAAGGATGCAGACAAAGGTAACTTCCGTAAGAAGTCCACAGAGGCTGGTCTTGTAGCCTTTAGCAATGATTATTGTGGACCTAAACAACATCCTCCAATACTTAATTGAGTGAGAAGAATTGATGCCCTTCTAAGATCCCCTTCGTCTATTCCTAGAGTATATCACATTTCTCACTTGTATTTCTTTCTTTGCCTTTTTTGTTTTTTAAGTAGTATTGATTTTGAAACTCCTAAAGTAGCGACATTAGGTTTAAAGGTGTCAACATTTACTACCAGGGAATGTTCATTTGTTGAGCTGAAAGGACTTCATTGACTTGTCTATTACTTATACACCTTGAAATGTATTAAAGCTGATATTATATGGAATATGCAGATTTGCAAAATGTATATTTAATGTGCATTTTATCAAGTATACTCTACATTTGTAAAGTGGTTCATATTTTGTTTTACCCATTTTTTCAGGAATATACAGAAAGCTGCCCAAAATTTTACAGGACGAGATTCACTTGGCCCCGTATACAAAGCTGTGATGTCTACTGGAGAGGTGCTAGCTGTAAATGTTCTTTCTTCAAATTCAAGATAGGGAGAAAAGGAGTTTCAAACAGAGCTAAGAACTAGATTAACAACATTGACCAATGAAGTAAATTTTCTGATCCCCTGAATGGAGAAATGCCTGTGTGGCATGTTATACAGGCATGTTTTTTTATTTCATGCTGACAAATTTGGGCCTACTAATGTGCTTCTATATCAATGACTCAAAGCTCAGCACCCAAAACATAAGATGCTAACAGGACATAGACCATATGTCATGATGGCATCATTGTTGTTTCTACATGTAGAACATCCTCGTGTTCATTGTAAAGCCTGCTGAATTTATGATGCTCAAAGACTAATTTTGTAACTCTAGGAAGCAATTATTCTCTATAAAAATCAATGCAAATGCAAATTTGTGGAAAAAAGGGAAAGCACATATGTAAATAACCCCTAACAAAGCCAACATTTAGCTTTTACAGACGCTAATGCTCCTGGTCTTGCCATTTTTGCATGATCTCTTAGCAGCTATCTCTTCTAGAAAGGCTCATCACAGGATCCAGTTAATTTTTTAGGATATTGTATAGATAAAGGGCAATACATGTTGATCTATGAGTGCATGTGAAATGGAAGCTTGGCAGGCCTTCTATATGGTTAGTTAAGAAGCCCCATTTATTTGAATTTTTATTCCTGTTGAGATTTCCTATGTTTGTGGGCATTCAACTTAATTGAAAGATGCATTCCTTGATGAAACCTGCCTTGAACATTACAATGACATTGTTCTCCCACTTTTTAAGAGAATTCACTTTTAACCATTACTATTTTTTTTATCATTTTCTCTGTTTCTTTTCTGGACGATGAGGGATCTGCTTAATCATTGTGACTGAACAAAGTGTCACTCATCATGCACGGTTTAACATTCCTAATTTTCAGTTGGAATGCCAAATTGGTTACTTAGATAGGAAAACCATTAATTAGTTGTCCTTTTATTACCTTTTCTGAATGTAATATGTGTTAAAAAACTTATGACTAGCTTTCAGCCTAGGGCCAGTGAATCTTCCTCTAATTTAAATTGGAAACAATTTCCTTACCACGAGGACCCTGCTGTACATGCAACAGAACAAATAGAACCCACCTGGAGTTGGGAAGAAAGGCTCTACATTGCTCTCAACTGTTCACGTGGGATTGAATATCTTTCTAAAGGAGTAAGTTTAATTGAATGTATTGTTTGTCCATGGCAGAACACCATTTTGTTTCATGTGCATCCAATTAAAATGACATCTTCTGCTCTTGGAACAGGCTGTCCCAATGGTCATACATCGTGATTTGAGGTCTGCCAACATATTACTGGATCGTTCAATGAGAGCTAAGGTAAGCTAAGCTGCTGCATCTGATATAAAAGTTACAACTCCTTAAAAATTAGCCTGAACACCTCAAAGTTAATCACCATTCCCCATTTGACCATTTCAACTATCCAAATGAAACTTGGTGTGCAAAAAGGATAGGTTTAGGGGAGTTTATTTTCTTATCTTTTAAATTGATCTTTAGTGCAATCATTACATTTTTTAAGGTTGCTGATTTTGGACTTTCAAAGGAAGAGGCCTTTGATGACCACAACCCTTCCAATTTATCAATTTAGCTTATTTAGGAAGGATTATGGTTTAATTACATGTTAAGATTTGAAATAATTGTTATTGAAATTTTTTAAAATTTGATAATCTAAATTTAGAATTTTTTTTCTCAAATTATTTAACTCAATCCACAAGCATTCTTATTTTTTTCTCTATCTTTTATCCTTGTCTTCAATCTCTCTCTTTTCAATCTCTACCTCTCTTTAACTCACTCTTTCTTTTTTTTCAGTCTATTTCATCTTTATGTCTCTTTTCAATTTTTTCATCTCTCTTTCTCCTTTTCTTTTTCATTTAACTCTTTCTCTCTTCTATTTTTTATTCTTTTTTATCTCTCTATTTTCTTATATATATATATATCATATTTTCATCTTTTTCTTCTTTTTTATTCCCATTTCTAATTTTTCTTTACTTTATTTTCTATCTTTTAATTTTTTATTTATTTATCTCTTTATTTCTCTTTTTTTTTTTCTCTATCTTTTTCATGTTACTCTCTCTAATCTTTTTTTTTTCATCTCTTTTCTGGCTCAATCTCTTTTTCTTTTCTCCTATTTTAGTTTTCTTACCTTTCTTTCATCTCTCTCTCCATCTTTCTTCTTTCTCTCTTCCATTTGCATCTCTTTCTTACATCTCTTCATCTCCTCTCTCTCTCTCTCTCTCTCTCTCTCTTTCTCTCTCTCTCTCTATAATTTTAATATTTACTTTTGTTTGTGAAAAGTATGAAATGTAACTTAATAATTTAAATTCATAAATTATTTTTTCAAAAAAAAAAAGGGTTATTTTTAAGTTGACTAGGAAAATGTTTTTTGTTGACTATGTATTTTACGAGAAACAAAAAACAAAAAAATTAAAAACATATATATTTTTTTTGTAAACCATTGGACGTCAAACATTAAGCCCAAAATAAATTGAATAATCTCATATATTATAATATTAAAATTATTATTTTAATGTTTTAATTTATCATAATAACTAATAAGAAAAATTATAAATATATATTTAATAAAAAAATAAAATTTAAATTTGTATTCAAAATATATTAAATTGACTACAATTATTTAATAAAACTTATTGACAAACAATGTTGTGTTGACCCAACACAAATTACACTTTCAATTATTCTGTTAAGAAATTTGTAAAGATATCAGTAAGGGAGTGACTCAAAGAAGGTAGTGACTTGGTTCAATTATCTAGAGCTCAAGGGGAAGTATTTCTTTATTTTCATAAAAAAAATTGATAAATGACAATGCCTATAATTATATTTAACATTAATAATTATTTAGTCTTTTGAGATAATTAAAACTTCTATTAATGATTATGTGTATTATATAATTTTTACAAATTCTAAAACTAATATTGACAAATGTATATATATATATAAACTCAAATAAAGAGATTGAAAGGATATTTGGTTTAAGGGGTTACTGATTGCTGTTCAATTCCAAATAGCGTAAATGTGTTTGATAAATCTTGTTAAGGATTGTTGTTTGCTGGAAACCTATTTAAAGAGCAGTTCATCTAAAAGGTAGCTCTAAATTATTTTTTGGGTGAAATTTTTGAACCAAAATATTTTTGTAATATTATCTTAAATTTTACAACTACTTTTAAAATGTAGTATTGAATTACTTTTGAAGCAACTGGTTATATTGCCATGAACCAAGAGATAATCTATAGTGCTAAATTTAAAACATGAACACCACTAAAAATAATCAACAACCAATAGTCATTTTATAATTTAAGTACTAATAGATAAATAGTATTTTAAGTAAATATTATCTATAATTTGATTAGTAATAATCAACAATCAATAACAACAATCAGCAATCAACAACAAATTTTTATTCTTAACTTCTTAAACATATAGTATAATAGATATGTATACTTCAAGATGTCATTGAAGTCAACTCTATTTATAGAAGTACACATGCTAATTATTTATTCATACCTAACTTAATTTAAACTTAAGGTTGATTATTTAATAGCTTAAAAATTATTTTCAGTTTATTGATGGTTATATATATTTCAATTCCCAATTTGAAATTTTTTATAATGTAAGAAAACTTATACCTTCCAAAGGCATCTTAATGTAAAGCGTTATTTCTTTTTGTGATTCATCCATTCTTAATATGGATAGTTTTTGTTTGTATATATTTGTCCAAATATTGCTTATAATTTGTAGTTTGATTCTTTCTTCTCTTTTTTTTTTTTTTTTATATTTATTTTAATTGGTTGAGCTAACGGTGATTTGTCATCCAAATTTCTCTATTTTTTGAAATAGATGCAAAATTCATTCATATCCAAAGATATCATAAAAAAAAAAAAAATCTTAGCAAATAAAGGAAAAAAAAAAAAAAGGGGAATAACTTATCCCATATAAATATATTAGAGTTTGGACTAAAGATACCCAAAATGAGGAATAACCAACCTGCACGCAGAATAGAGTTAAATGTGTCAGCACTACAGACGACGTGACAAAGGAGATTTCTCAAGGTTAGTATGAAATTAGACTCTAAATTGCTCTTAATTAATTTATTTATTTAATTACTTTTTATTTTTCATAAGTTGTAAAAATATCTAAAATTTATTTTTATAATTCACATCAATACAAAATATTCATAAAAAAATTACACCTTCCTTTAACTAAACTAAAAGAATTTAGTTCTATCTATTATGGATTATTATTTATTATATTCTTACATGAGGACTTTTTTACGCCAAGGTCATGTGGGGTCTATAAAATTCCTTAGAGTCCTGAAAAGAAAATTATAGCGACTGGTCAAGCCATCTACAGAGGGCAACCGAGCATGGAGTGATGATGTGATGTGAAATGGCCTATTCTTCTATCTATGAGTGCTTTTCTCCGAAATCATCAGTCTGATGTACGTTGCCTATATCACTAAACATACTACAGCAGTCTATTATCATCACAAAACTGTGTCTTGGACGAAATAGACTCATCTGATTATCATTTAGTGAGATGATGATACACAGTGCCTAGTGCCCACAGCACTAAACACGCCATTCAGCAGATCATTGTTCACGATTCTGTCCCAGATAGATCAAATAGAGCAGTGACTTCAGATAATTCCTGTATCTTCTTCCTTCTGCAGTTAGATTGGAACAATCAAATTAAGAAGAAAAGAAAGGGTGGCTCTAATGCGCAATGAAATGTATCAGGCTCTCACCTGAAAACTAAAGGGCAGTAGTCCTTCCATTTGAAATCACAAGACTGGTGAGGAGGAGTGTACTTCGATCCTTCAGGTGGAAACTTAGTCCAGAGCTTTTCCTTAGGATCAAAAGCTGAGGCCTTCAAATCTAGAGATACGGCTGGACCAGGGCGTCCCACTGAATGTCTGTCAATCCACAGAGTTGCAAGAATAACACAAAAAAATATCAATGACTGTTCTGATAAGAAACTCTGAACATCTTCTTCTGGAATACTGTACATACACTATGATTGTCAAGGTTCTTGATGAATTGAGAAACACCTAAGCATTGGTAAAAGATAGAGAAGCCATTATTTACAGGTATCTGAGTAAATTATACAGATCAGGAAGATGGCATTTACAGACCAAATGAAAAGAGCAATCTACCACAAAAATGGACCATCAAGTAATGTTTATGACCTTTTAATTCCCATCAATATGAGAAATATATTTGACATTACAACGAATACAGGGTGACCTTAGAGCACATAAGCCGTGTATGCAAGATCAACTCATGTAAGTGTTCAACCAAAATAGTTAAGACATCAACCAGAGCACAACAGTAATAGGAAACAGAGCAAACACAGAAGCATGCACTTTCCGAATCCTGTTACCTGATTCCCAGCTGGAGATTGAGCATCAGATTTATAGTTTTTATGCCCTTTAGTTATCGTCTTCCCTTGCTTCTTCACAGGCTGTGTTATCAATCTGTAAATGTTTGAATCCAACTCTCCACCCTCAAAGTTCCCAATCCCTTCATCTCCATCTGCCCACTCCACATCACCACCACTGCTGCAAACCTCATTGCTATCTAATGATGCCAAACCATAATTACTTAGCCTCTCATCAACCGATTTCCTCCTAGGCCTTCCCTCATAACCATTCCCTTTCATTGGCTTCTCAATTCCTTGATCATTAATCCCAGTCCAATTCAACATCTTCTGTGATGGGAAAATAGGTAGCATTTCACCAGCACAAATTGTGCAATCTTCAAGTCCACCAGATACACCTCTCTAGGATCCCAATCCAGATTTTCAGAATCAGACCCAGAAGGATAATAAGTCCCATTTTGGACATTAGGATCTTTACTCCAAACTCCCACATAGAAACTCCCATCTGACCATCTAAAAGTCCCATTTCCTTCAGGCATCCCATCCTCCCAAAACCCATCGAACCTGTTACCATTGCTCCAAATCATAGTTCCATTGCCATTCATTATACCGTGTCTCCATTTACCAATACAGTGATTCCCATTCTTCCATTGGCATCTTCCATGCCCATCTTGCAACCCTCTTCTCCATTCACCTTCATAGTAATCCCCAATGGAATAACTCTTGGTACCTTGTCCATGTTTCAAATTCATAACCCAAGAACCCCTATAAGTGTCACCTGAGGAACCTGTATAAGTCCCTTTACCATCCATAAAACCACTTTTGAAATCACCCTCATAGGTAGCACCTGAAGGCCAACTAAATTTACCCTTTCCGATTGTTTTGCCTCTGTACCATTCTCCAACATACATACAACCATCTGTCCACAGGTATTTGCCATGGCCATGAACGAGGCTATCAAGCCATTGGCCAGTGTAGAAGTCACTGTTAGGCATGATTTTCTCTGCATGCTTGAGGAACTCAACACCAGAAACATCATCATCGTCTGCATGAGCTACTGCAGCTGACATCATTGTGCCAAAGACTGTGTGACCTTGTTTACTTGTTGCAGCTTGTGTTTTCCTGATTGTGGCTTCCCAGTCCTTTAGAATGCTTTTGCATTCTTTGTTCATTTCTCTCCCTCTATCAACCTACATGGCCACATACAAACACAAACTATCTCTATTTCTCCTGCATTTTTCTTTCCCTGCCACCAACATCCTTATCTATCTATCTATCTCCAATATGTGTGTGTCGAATGGTGTTGTCTTTCAAGAACAAAAGACACATTTTTTTAGCAAACCCAGAAAAGTGGGCAGCGAAGGGAACAAACAGAACAACAGAAACATCAATCTGTTATTACCTAATTGTCTTGTTTTTGAGAAAATCTTAGTAAAGATTATTTCTTGTGGAGTTTCTGTAATGTTTTTGTAAGATGGGTATATTTCAGAATTTAAAAAAAAAAAAAAGTTCAGAGGGACCTTCTGTTAGATGGAGGGAAAGCAAAAGAGGAAGTTGGTACCAATGGTTACCTTTTTCTTTTTGGCTATTTTCTTTTTCTCTCTCTTCTTTCTTTCATTATAAATATTATTCTACAATTTTTTTTTTTTTTCCACTTGGGGAGGAGCTGGTGGGATTCAACAAACAATGTTCCCTCTGATTCCGGAATTGGCTCCTAAAACTACTAATAGACCATACACTTGGAGGGAGGAGAGAAAACGGTGGGTGATGATGTGGCCGACTTTTTCGGTAATTCTACCATTAGCTTCAAGCTTTTTCCTTTTTTCAATCCATTTAATTTTATATTATAATTAATATTGTCTAAAGAGTACAAATGTGTTGATTTTCCCAAGGGTGTAGTCTTTGCTATTCCTAAATTTCCTCGCACTTGCTTCTCCATTTTGTCCCCTCCTTTTGGGTCTTATAGTTTCTAGTGTCGAGTAACTGTAACTTAAGTCCATGATTAGAATCTCTAGGGGAACCCATCTCACCTTGGCGTGCCTCCCAAGAGTTTTGTTTGTGTTGTGTAAGAAGTTGTACTGACGTAAGACATAATTTTTCATCTTATAAAAATTAGATCTTGTTATTTTGTATTTTAATTTAAAGTCTTATTTTTATATTTTTAATTATTATAAATTTGTAATAAATTTAAAATTATTTATTTTTTAAATTTAAATTTTATAAATATAATTTATAATTTAAATATAAATAATAATAATAATAAAATTATATTAATAATTTATAATATATTTAAAAAAATTTTTATGATAAATAAAATAATAAAAATAATAATATTAGAGGATGGTACTAATAATTTAAAATTCACCCAAATGAAAAAGAAAAATTGTGAGTAATGTGTGAGAAATGATCACATATAACGAGTTAGAATGATAAAAAAAAATGAAAATAAATAAGAATAAATGTGAAAATGTTGGCTAACTAATGCAGTGGGCCCAGTGGAAAAATGTTGGTCATTGGCCGTAGAAATAAAGAAATGGTAATGAAAGGATTAGGCGGGTATTAATGAGTGGCAAAAGGTATTGAAGTCAAACCCCAAAGCCTAAATCCATCGGGGCCACAGAACCGGACATGTCTTGGTTCGTGTCAAAAGGTGACACTTGTCCTCTTGTTAAACACAATCGAATGATTAATTATATGTAATAATTGCGTTTCCTTCCCAACTAAATCTTACACACCCGCATAAAGTACTGCGTAAATGTCGAGTCTCATTGGTGCTACGTTTTTTTAGTACTTTAATTTAATTAAAAATAAAAGTATTTTATTGTATTCAAGAAAATAAAAATAATAAAAAAATTTATATAATTATTTTTAATTTAATAATAAAAATTATTATTTATATTTTTTTATAATTTAAATTTGATATTTATTATTTTTTAAATTTTTTTATAAATTTTTTAAAATTAATTAATTAAAAAATTTCGTAATTAATTTATTAATTTATAATTTAATTATTTAATTTATTATTTTAATTATTAATTTTAAAATTAATGATATTTGAAAGTAAATTAGATTAAATTAAGATACAATCTTAATTTTATTAGTTAGACTAGTCAATCTAATCAATATTAAAAATTACATATCATATCTATTTTTTATTTTGAATAAGTATGAGAATTATAAAATTACATTTAATATCTCATTTCTCCTATTATTGATATATTATGTTGTTTTAGATAAAAAAAAAAAAAGATAAGTTTAAATTGTATATAATTAACTTGTATATAATTTATTAGATTTTTTTTGAAAAAAATTATGGTTTGATTGCATATTAAAATTTGGAATAATTGTTATTGACATTTTTTTAAACTAATAGTTTTAAATATAGAATTTTTTCTCTCTACCTTTCTCTACCTTCCTTTTTTTTTTCAAATTATTTCATCTTTATTTCTCTTTTCAATCTTTCCATCACTCTCACTTCTTTTCTTTTTCATTTAGCTCTTTCTCTCTTTTATTCTTTATTTCCTTTCTTTTTTTCTTTTTTTCTTTTTTACTATTTTTCTATTTTCTTCTCTCTATATATATACCATATTTTCATTTTTTTTTCTTTTTTTTCATCTCTAATCTTTCTTTACTTTATTTTCTATTTTTTGTTTCTTTATCTCTTTACTTCTCTCTCTCTCTCTCTCTCTCTCTCTCTCTCTCTCTCTTTTTCTCTCTTTTTCATGTCTCTCTCTAATCTTAATTTTGTTTTTTTCATTTCTTTATTTTAGTTTAGCTTCTTAGCTTTTTAGCTTCTTACTTCTCTCTCTCTTTATATTTACTTTATCAATAAAGTGGTTTGTGAAAAGTATGAAAAATAACTTAATAATTTAAATTCATAAGTTATTTTTAAAAAAGTAAGTTATTTTTAAATTGAATTAGGAATATATTTTTCTACTGATTATATAATTTTACATGAAACAAAAAATAAAAAAAATTAAAACATATATATTTTTTGTAAATATTTTCATGTCAAACAATAGACCCATAATGTATTGAATGCATCTTAAATATAATTTCATATATTATAATATTAAAATCATTCTTTTAATGTATTAAATGCAACATTGATATTTCTAAAATAAGATATACTCATAATCTGAAGGAAGAAACACTCCCCTTAGGAGTTGTTTCATTTTATACCAGCTTCTAACATAAGTCTTCACTTCTCTTTTCCTTTGGTCCTTCATTCATTCCCACCAAGCAATATTTCATGTCAAATTATAGACCCATAATGTATTGAATGCAACATTAATATTTCTAAAATAGGATTTAGTCATAATCTAAAGAAAGAAATGCTTCTCTTAGGAGTTGTTTTATTTTATATCAGCTTCTAACATGAGCCTTCCTTTCTCTTCTTCTTTGGTCCTTCATTCATTCCCACCAGGCAATATTTCATGTCAAACAATAGACTCATAATGTATTGAATGCAACATTGATATTTCTGAAATGAGATCTACTCATAATCTAAAAAAAGAAATGCTCCCCTTAGGAGTTGTTTCATTTTATACCAACTTCTAACAGGAGCCTTCCCTTCTCTTCTCCTTTGGTCCTTCATTCATTCCCACCCACCAATCAAAGGCTTCTCCTTTTAGTTAATAAACTACATATCTAACCTTTTGTTCCTTAGGTATCTCCATATAATCAAAAAATCTTTCTACTCCAACTAACCAATTCATAAAACTTTCAATATTTAATTCACCATTAAATATAAAAATGTCTAGCTTCAGTTAAAATTCATTTGACATTCAAGGAGGTCAAGCTCGTTTTTGTTTATACTTAGTATAATTTGGGTATTCACCAAAACCACCATCATTTTTGCTAAAGTCTAATACATAAGCTTGACGTATACATAGATTTATTTTTTTTATCAAAATCCACTGTATAAGTTTGATGCCTATATGGATTTGCAGGGATGGGTCGAGTAAAAGGCTGATCGTGAGCAACATCTTTGATATGATTCCTTTCATCACACTAATTCCTGTTGGTACCTCCCACATAGAGAGATTTGAATTGGTTGTTGATGACTTCTAATCCATGTTCCAATCAATCAATCCTCTGGCCAAGATTTTGTAGTGTTGCCTCTTAGCCATGAATAATTGACCAAATTACATGCATCCCTTGATCTTTATTAGTAGAATGATTATTATTTCCTTCGTCTCATGCTGCCATCAGAATAGGTGAAACCTACTCTAATACCACTTGATGCAATGTTTTGCGAAAATAAGACTAACATTCAATTAAGCTAAGAAAATAATAACTCTTCAAATAGAAGAATAGAAATAAAGTCAATACTTTTATTAAAACATCTATTTATTTGAATCCTTTAAAATGCTTTAACCCTTACACTTATATATATTTATAAGTAAAACTATTTAATTAATCAGAAAAATAATCTAATCTAAATAAGGAAATACTTAATAACTACCTAACAAAAATTCTTAAAATACCCAAATAATTCATATACATTCTAAATAATTTAAGTAAAAATTAGTAATTATACTAAAATGTTATAAAATAAATAAATAAATAAATTATAAAATAATAATTTATAATATAATTTATAAAAAAAAATGATTTTTTGTGACATGTCGTATATCATATATAATTTTTACAATTTTTGAAACTAATATTTGATAAAAATATAAAAAAAAACTCAAATAAAAAGATTAAAAGGTATTTGGTTTAACTTTTAAGGGGTTGTGGATTGCTGTTCAATTTTAAATAACCAAAGTGTGTTTGATAAATCTTTTTAAGGATTGTTGTTTGTTGAAAACCTTTTCGAAGAGCAGTTGGTCTAAAAAGATAGTTTCTAAACTACATTTCAGGGTGAAATTTTGAATCAAAATATCCTCATAATATTACCATAAATTCTACAACTACTTTTAAAAGGTAGTGAATTACTTTCTAAGCAACTAATTATATTACCATTAACAAAGAGATAATATATAGTGTTAAATTTAAAATGTGAATACTACTAGAAATAATCAACAACCAATAGTTATTTTATAATTTAAATTACTAATAGGGAAATATCATTTAAGTAAATATTATTATAATTTGATTAGTAATAATCTACAAATAATAACAATAATTAACAATAGATTGTTATTCTTAGCTTCTTAAACATATAATATAATAGATATATATACTTCAAGATGTTGATAAAAGTCAACTTCATTTATAAAAAACACACATACTAATTATTTATTATATATATAATATAATTTAAACTTAAGGTTGAATATTTAGTGACTTGACAATTATTTTTAGTTTATTGATGGTTATATAGATTTTTAATTTTCAATATAAAATTTTTTATAATGTAAGAAAATAAAATATTAATGACATTCATGGATAATGAGAATTTAAGGAAATTCATTTAAACTTACTTAAAATTTTTCTCAAATTTGTTTATAAGTTTTGGAAAGTGTTTTAATTTTTGCAATACCTTTGCACATGTATTGTCAAAAGTATATGTAAGAAGAATCTTATTCAAAGCTTAAAAGTATGAGAAAGACCCATCGATAACTAAAGTTATATGTGTAATAGGATATTGCATCACAATTACAGGGCCTTTGGTATATAGAATTAAGATATACAAATGACATTTGATATATCTAATTAAGTTATAAAAAATGTTAATTAGATGTATTCGTTAAATATAGTATTATATAGTAAAATTTATTAACCCAAGAACCCCTATAAGTGTCACTTGAGGAACCTGTACAAGTCCCTTTACCATCCATAAAACCACTTTTGAAATCACCCTCGTAGGTAGCACCTGAAGGCCAACTAAATTTACCCTTTCCCATTGTTTTGCCTCTGTACCATTCTCGCAACATAACATACAACCACCTGTCCACAGGTATTTTGCCATGGCCATGAGCGAGGCTAATCGAGCCATTTGGCCAGTGTAGAAGTCACCATTAGGCATGATTTTCTCTGCATGCTTGAGGAACTCAACACCAGAAACATCATCATCGTCTGCATGAGCTACTGCAGCTCACATCATTGTGCCAAAGACTGTGTGAGCTTTTTTACTTGTTGCAGCTTGTGTTTTCCTGATTGTGGCTTCCCAGGCCTTTAGAATGCTTTTGCATTCTTTGTTCATTTCTCTCCCTCTATCAACCTACATGGCCACATACAAACACAAACTCATCTCTATTTCTCCTGCATTTTCTTTCCTGCCAATCCAACATCCTTATCTATCTATCTATCTCCAATATGTGTGTGTCGAATGGTGTTGTCTTTCAAGAACAAAAGACACATTTTAGCCATTGCATAAACCCAGAAAAGTGGGCAGTGAAGGCCGAACAAACAGAACACAGAAACATCAATCTGTTATTACTTATTGTTCTTGTTTTTGAAAAAATCTTAGTAAAGATTATTTCTTGTGGAGTTTCTGTAATGTTTTTGTAAGATGGGTATATTTCAAATTAAAAAAAAAAAAAAGTTCAGAGGGACCCTTCTGTTTGATGGAGGGAAAGCAAAAGACGAGTTGGTACCCACAATGGTTACCTTTTTCTTTTTGGTTTATTTTCTTTTGCTCTCTTCTTTTTACTTTCATTATAAATATTATTCTCAATTTTATTTTTTTTTCCTTGGGGGAGGGAGGGTGGTGGGTTCAACCAAACAATGTCGCCCTCTGATACCGGAAATTGGCTCCCTAAAACTACTAAAGTCGCATACACTTGGAGGGAGGAGGAATGTGGGTGGTGATGTGGCCCGCCATTTTGGTTAAATTCTCCGTTAAGCTTCAAGCTTTTGCCTTTTTTTAATTATTTAATTTTATATTATAATTACTAATTGTCTAGGAGTACAAATGTGTTGATTTTCCGAATGGTAAGTCCTTGCTATTCCTAAATTTCCTGCACTTTAGCTTCTCCATTTTGTCCCCTCCTCTTGTGGTTTTTCTCATCTGTCTTATAGTTTCTAGTCATGGTCAAGTAACTGTAACTTAAGTCTATGATTAGAATCTCCAGGGAACCCATTTCATCTTGGCGTGTTTCCAAGAAGTTTTTGTTTGTGTCGTTTGTGTAAGAAGTTTTGTAGCATATGTAAGTGCATAATCTTTCATATTATAAAAATTAAATCTTATTATCCTTATTCAATTTAAAATATAATTTATTCTTCAATAATTACATTTATCATAATTATTTATAATTTAATTTAATTATAAAAATAAATTTAAAATTTTATTTTTAAATTTTTAATTTATAAAATATAATAAATTTTAAATTATAAATTATATTAACAAAATTATACTAATAATTCAAAAATATATTTTAAAATTTTTTTTTTGATAATAAAAAAGTGAGAATATATGATGTTAGAGGATGATACTTAATTAATCTGAAATTTACTGCAATGAATAGAAAAAATAAAAATTAAGAGTGGTGTGTGAGAAATTATCAACACAGAGATAGAATGATAAAAAAAA
>CM075429.1:11769265-11829905 GCA_037832385.1 Rhizophora apiculata | reverse complement strand
TCACAATGCTATTGACCATTTTTTTGGACAGCCTGTTCCAAGAGCAAGAAAGAGTTATTTAATTGGGATGCACTATGAAACAAAATGTTTTCTTGCCAATGGACAAACAATACATCCATTAAAGCTTACTCCTTTAAGAAAGATAGTCAATCCCAATGTGAACAGTCAAGAGCAATGCAGACCTTTCTTCAACTCCAAGTTTGGTTCTATTTGTTCTATTGCATGTACAGCAGGGTCCTTGTGGTAAAGAAATTGTTTCCAATTTAAATTAGAGGAAGACTTCACTATCCCGTAGGACGATGCATTACATTCAGAAAAGGTAAACTATATAATGTTTCCTATCTAAGTAACCAATTTGGCATCAGTCCAACTGAAAATTAGGAACATGTAAAACTGTGCATGATGAGTGACATACATATTTCAGTGCCGGTTTGTTCAGTCACACAATGATTAAGCAGGTCCGCAAGAAAAGAAACAGAGAAATAATAAAAACAATAGTCAGATTGATGGTAAAGTGATTTCTCTTAAAAAAGTGAGAAACAAGGTGTGATTGCAATGTTTAAGCAGGTTTCATCAGGAATGTTTCTTTCAATCAAGTTGAATGCCCACAAACATAGGAATCTCGCAGGAATAAAAATTTAAATAAATTGGGCTTCTTAACTAACCACATAGAAGGCCTGCAAAGCTTCCATTTCACATGAACTCATAGATCAACATGCATTGTCCTTTATCTGTACAATATCCTAATAAATTACTGGATTCCTCTGATTGAGTCTTCTCTAGCAAAGATACCTACTAAAAGACCATGCAAAAATGGCAGGACCAGGAGCATTAGTGTCAGTAAAAGCTAACTGTTGGCTTGTTTAAGGTTATTTACATATGTGCTTCACCTCTTTTTTCACAAATTTGCATTTGCATTGATTTTTTATAGAGAATAATGCTTCCTAGAGTTACAAATTAGTCTTTGAACAGCATATAATTCAACAGGCTGGGACAATGAACACAAAGATGTTCTACATGTAGAAACGCAATGATCCATTTCATTGATGGTATGGTCTATGTCTGTTAGGATTTTATGTTTTGGGTGCTAAGCTTTGAGTCATCGATATAGAAGTGCATTAGTAGTCCCAAATTTTGTTAGCATGAAATAAAAACACCATGCCTGTATAAAACATGCCACACAGCATATCTTCATTCAAGGTATCAGGAAACTCACTTCATTGGTCATGTTGTTAATCTACTTCTTAGCTCTGTTTGAACTCCTTTTCTCCCTGTCTTGAATTTGAAAAAAGAACATTTACAGCTAGCACCTCTCCAGTAGACATCACAGCTTGTATGTGGGGCAAAATGAATCATGTCCCAAGATAGTCAGTAAAATTCTGGTAGCTTTCTGTATATCCTGAAAAAATGGGTAAGACGAAATGTAAAGTATATTTAATAAATGCACATTAAATATCCATCTTGCAAATCTGCATATTCCATATATAATATCAGCTTTAATACTTTTTAAGGTGTATAAGTAATACACAAAGTCAAATGAAGTCCTTTCAGTCAACAAATGAACATTCTGTTTCCTTGGTAGTAAATGTTGACACCTTTAAAACATAATGCCCTTAACACTACTTTAAGAGTTTCAAAATAAATACCAAAAAAGGCAAAGAAAGAAATACAAGCAAGAAAAGAAATGTGATATACTCAAGGAATAGACGAAAGGGATCTCAGAAGGGCATTAATTTCATTCACTCACTCAATTAAGTATTGGAGGATATTGTTTAGGTCCACAATAATCATCGCTAAAGGCTACAAGACCAGCCTCTGTGGAGCGTTCTTAGGGAAGTTACCTTGTCTGCATCATTTTTTTCCCTTTTTACTTCAAACTCACCAGTTAAGATAAAAAAATATAGTCACATGAAATATCCTCTGAAGCCCGCTCTTTGAAGACCTTGATCTTTCTCAATTTTGCTATCAAATCTTTACAGAAGAAAATCCAGTTTTTCTTCCTCCCAAGGCCCATACTCCTTGCACTTGAAGTAGGAAGGAAGGCATCAACAAGTTCCTGCATGTAGTCATGATTGAGTAAAGGCATTCAGCATAATAACCAAATGTGTGTGAAACAAGAAGCAACAGGTCATATCACATTCTGAGCAGGCAGAATGTAACCTCTAGTCACCTCAATCTCCATTCCTGGAAAATGAGGTAAAATAAGATTACAAATTGATACTAGTAACTTGAATTCTCATACTGAAAATTAACCTCTAATAAAAGAAGAAGAAATCTGTTAATTTGTAGGAGAAAAACAAGCACCACAGGGCTATCTTTTAATAGAAACAAATGGATGGAGATGAAATAAAAAGAAGAGAGCAGTAGGAGGACGAACCTGCTAAAAACTGAATGGAAAGGTGGACAGATTCTTCTCTGATCAATCAAAGTTTATAGCCAGCCATCCCTCTGGATGTCTATCTTATCGACTGTAATGTTAGGGATGTGGGCAATCTTGGGCCAAATCCTCGCCATGTTGTTTTTGCATCTCTCTGACAGTTGGGAACAACGAAGAATGTATAAATATTGTAATGAGGTGAGGTTGGGCATCCACTCGGCAACGACGCCAAATTATGGCAAACGTAGATGCTGAGGCTTGCAGGGCAATTTGAATGCAGAGAAGAAGCCTCCTTGGAGATGCCACCAACTTTGGAATATTATGAAAAATTAAGAGAGTGAGGCTTCTAAAGCCGCCCTTGGCATAGAATAGCATCGTTGTTGTTGCTGTTGCTGTCTATCATCATAATTGGACAGATCTAATACATTTTTTGCAATTCCCAATTTGAGCCTCTTGAGGGAAGTGAGAAGTAGCATTTTCGAATGAGGTAGACAAGTTACTGTGGGGCAACTCGCAATCCATAAATCCTCCAGAGAAGTGAGGGTTTGCAGCAACTCCACCGCAGAAAATCTTCTGGCATATGCTCAATATTGTGAATCTCCAGCTCTTTCAAAGACGAAGAGATTAAGATGGAAAGAAGAAGACGACGGTTCATGTGCTGGAGAAAATCGTTCCTTGAGCATTTGCTCCAATGACTTGAAGCTGACAGAGTTTATCCTCAGCCTTTTCAAGGATGGTATAACGGTGGCATTGAAGTCAGGTTTGGGCACGAGGAAATTATACAGCTGAGAAAGACGTCTGAAATTGGGGAAGCAAGATGACAGTGATGATGGCCGCCATCCCTTCAGATTGGACAGAGAGAGAGGCGTCAGGGGACTCCCCCCCCCCAAGGAAGGGAAGAAGGAGATCATGCTATTGTGTTACTGCAGCTGCTGCTACCGATATCTGTTCCTCCGACCACAGAAACAAATATTATATCTATGTATTCCAGATCAGTAATCCCGTCGATTTCTATTTCTTTTTAGCAGAAAGGAGTTGATCCAATGCCGGAAGACTTCGCGCATTTCGGCAGTCAGACAACCCCAAGCCTGACCAGATTCGTAAGGGAAGAAAGCCAGGTGGCAAAATTTATTTCCTCCGTAATTCCTCACAAATAATGATTTCAAATTTTGGGTGTGGCCGTAGAGCTTCCAATGACACGTCATCTTCATCATCTTCATTAAAATCAGTATCATCGTCACCATCCAATGGCGCCCATGTTAATGCACAACTTCTGGAGACGTGGCTTCTCCCCCCACCCCCCACTCAAATTGGCGGCTGCACAAGTTTCGGCTGCACAAGTTTCAGCTACACCAGTGGAGGAGTAGTACCCTTCTGATTGCCTTTTCCATTCCCACGATGCGGCAAATTCTCAATCCGTAGACTCCTCCCAACTTGTCAAGTCATGTAATTCACCCGTCCTCCACCTCTTCCGATTCGAGTTTTCACTCGTAGGCAGTACGAATGCTCCGTTAATCTCTCCAGCGAAGTCAACTGTCCAATCAACCACGTGGCATATAAGTCAACTATATAGCAACCAACCGATGTCAAGTTCTTGGACTGACCAGCTTTTTTATATCCTTAGGCAATTTCTGAGCTCGCCACATTGTCGTAGTTTGAGCACTTGCAAGTTTTGCAATCTGATAAGTTGAACGGGCAACATCTTGATCTCTCTATTACTAGACAAATCAAATAATACCTTAAACTGCTTCAATTACCAATGGAATTGGGCACCGTCTTAGCCACCCAGATCCAACTGCCGTAAACGCCGTAAATTACAAAAAATTGCATGACATGCCCTTCGCCTATTTTAAGGTAATCTCCAACTCCATAATACTTTGGTTTTGGTGCGAGAAATGTGCGCATACGTTTGCTTCAAACACAGATACTGGAACTTGCCAATTGTCTCCCCTTATCCTTGTGGAACAGTCACTGAGAGATGTTGAGTTTTCTCACTAACTTCTCTTGAGTTTGAGATGACATACAGACACTTCCAGCTCCAGCTTGAGGAAGCAAGATCGTGCATTAGGTCATGCATTTTGCACCTTTCAATGTTCCCCAACTCATCTTCAGACACATCTTGGCAAGAAAGACCTCCACAGGAGATCCTTGAAACACTCCAACCACTATCTTCGAGGCACTGAGTTGGATCCGATGACTTAATAAACCCTTGCACCATCCAAAGATCTATCAATGTGTCAACACTGAATTTCATGATCTTAGGAAACAATTTACAATAAGCAAAACAGTGTTTCAAATGTGAAGGAAGAACATCATAACTCAACTTAAGGACTGCCATGATACTGGTTTCCCCTTGATCTATCATCGCCAGTTCCTTACTTCTGAAGGATTCCCATTCACCTATACTTCTTTGAAATACATGACACACGCCCAATTACTATTATTGCCAGCGAACTCCCTTACACTTTGCAACAATTTCGCTTCCCAAATGCTTCATGGCTTTGTGTTGGTGGCACGTAATTTGTGACTTCTTTGAAGGCCATTTGAGCAAACAAAGACAAGATTCTTATATCAGATAAGCCCCTTACTTCATATCGTGCTTCAGGCAGAGGGCTTGCAATCTCCTGCAACTTTGTTAGATCGCGAGGTTATTAATATCCGGCTTCCTTTAGAACCACCGCATTAACAAATCTTTTAAGGAGCACCACTTCTGAAATCTTCATTCCAGATATCATCTAATACAAGTAAAATATTTTTTTCCATTAATTTTTTCATGAAGAGATTTTATTAATAGATCCATCTCGCTTATGTCAGTTTTTTCCATCAATAATTGTAAAATTTTTTCAATTATCAGTCTTACATTGAAAATCTTCAGAAACACAGACCCACAATTTCAAATCAAACCGCGACTTTACATCCTCATCGTTTATGTGAGCTGAGCCAACGTCGTCTTTCCATTCCTCCCAATTCCAACTATGAAATCACAGTCACATAGTCTCGTAGTTATCTGACAAAAGACATTCTTTAATCGCGTTCTTTTCATCTCTCTGCCAACAACTACGCAGGGAGAGAGGAGTGTGTTGGCTCTCTTTCCTTAGCCATCACAAACGTTGACGAGTCAACAGGACGTCCCTGAAAGTTAAACTGCGTTCCGATACGCATAACAGCATCTAGCCTCTTCCGAATTGCCTTGATTTTGTGACCCATCTTAAGGCCAATATGCAAGCCAATTTGAACTTGAAAAAGAAAAGCGTACCTCATTTGTCACTTGTTCGCCTTAGAACTTCTGTAGAAAAGTCATCACCAAGTCCTCTGCATCGTACATGACTTCTTTCAGCTCACCGAGCCAATCCCTGACTGGGTCATCACCTCGTGCTTGCCGGTCTTCTCTGCATCAAGAAGCACGACCTTGACACGCGAGAACTGTAAGGCGCAGCGATTCAATCTCATCTTTGACACCCCACCACAGTCCAATCTCTTTAAGAGCAAAGGAGCCTAATTTTCCAAGAATTCCCTCTGCAACACTGAACAGTAATCCTTCTGCCATGTCGCTGTTGAATGCAAGTTGAAAAGCAAGGAACTTTAGTTGTGTTTGAATTAACAGTAGTAGGCGAGCTTAGGCGCAGTAAGATGTATACTAAGAATTTTTGGGATAAGGAAGCTTACGTTTCAATGACGAAAGTATGTACACGCACCATGTTGTTTTTTTAATATCGCGTTCAAATCCAATTTTAAGAATTAAATTAAAAAATTTTAAAATTTATAATTTAATTAATTTATTTATTTTAATAAAATTAATATTTAATATTAAGTATATAAAAAATTTTGATAATATAATTTATTTTTTTAAAAAAATTAAATATATAAAAATTAATTTTTAATTTTTATATATATTTTAAATTAATTAAAATAAAAAATTATAATTAATTTAATAATTTATAATTTATTTAATTAATTTATTAATTTAATTATAATTTTTAAAATAAATAAAATAAATTATAATTTAATTTTTAACTAAATCAACTTCATTTTTTCAAAACTTTTATTAATTATAAATTTTATCCGATAAGATCATTAGTATTTATGACACTCTGAAATAAAGAATTGTTCTACTTTGGTTATCAAACCCCACAAAACTCCAAGTTTGTTTTTTCTTATCTTTTCTATCAAATAATAATCCCTTTGATATCTTAATTTTATACTAAAACCCTTTAAATTTCTAAAAAGAAAGAATCAAATTAGAAATAAAACTTAATAAAAAAAACTGCTACTCAATTACAATTCTTTGTTCCTAACAATATCCCAATTAGGCCGAATTAAAATATCAAACAGATAAACACTACAGACTAAACATCATTCTTAATGTATGGTATATAACCCTATAAGAGAAGTAAGCAAAAATAATTTAATCGGTCAATAACTCCAAACTCATGATTAACATTCATTAACATTACTCTTATATGGATCATGGCATTGCCATCAGCAACAGTATTCAATTGTATCACCATATAAAACACAATTACAGTAGGGATAACCATTTTTGTAATAGATTTAAAGAACCTAGAACAATGGATCCAATAACATACATTTTCACATTGGCTGTGGCATGAACACATACCTTGAAGGTTGAACTTTATTTAAGATTTTTAAGATATTCATCATCAAATCACTTCACACTTCTACACTAATTTAAAGACTTTCCCAAATTGCTAGCTATAACAATTTCGAAACAACGCCCTGTTAAACTAAATTTTTATTAGAAAGTCTTCTGAGATTAAATAGGCTAAACAACTCTATATAAACATATCACCTTTCATACACTTAGTATTTTTAAAGAGCTTAATAGTTTAGTCTTCTTCTAGTCAGGAGTCTACACCATTTGACACCAAGTTTTTGATGGAGATCAAAGCTATCAATGGTTTTCGACCATAACTTATGCTAGAAGGATTGTTTTCTCTTTCAATATAGGATAGAAACATAAAATGTTTAAAGAATCTATTTGTACAATTACACGCCTAAGATAGCAACCATTTTGAAGATATGGCTTCTGGGAAGCATGAACCTATATAACTGCATTATCCAAACCTCAATACACCTACTTGCCCCAAATGCAAGTTAATTTTGAGTTGGGTCTTCTGGATAACATACAATATGTTGATAATTCTCATTTCTTTTGCCTAACTCCAAGCCTCAATACACCTGTTTGCCCCAAGCATGAGCAGCCTGTCACAAGTATACTTCAATCTAACTTTTTTTCCTTGAAGTTGAGGTTTCTAACACTTATTCTTTTTCTTTTCATGAAATTGTTGGTAAATGCAATTTTTTTTCTAACTAATGCTTTTATAGTAAAAATTATTATTAAATTGTTATTATAAAAATTAATTATGATATATTATATTTATTTGATTGTGAAAAAAGAGAAAAACTCTTTATTGTATTATATTAAGTGTTAAATGTGTTTTTTATTACGAGAAATATATTTAAATTTTATGATTTTATTTATTATATAATGTTTTTATAAAAATATGTTTAAAAATTTTAAAAATATAATTTGTAATTTGTTGTTTTTTTTTATAATAATTTTTTTTAATAATTTAATATAATATTTTATTTTATTTTTAAGTAAATTTTTATTATTTATAAAATTTTATTTTTTAATTTTAATTATATAATTATCAAATTTATATTTTTATTTTTATTTTTTTAAAAAAAAAAAATATATATATATTTAATATTTAATTAAATATTATATATTAAAAATTTTAAATTATTAATTTTTTAATCTTAAAAATAAATAATTATAATAAAAAATTAAATAAATTTAAATATTTTTATTTTATTTTTTATAATTAAAAAATTAATTATTTTTATTTTTTTAATTATTAAACATAAATTATTTATAAATTAATACTTTCAATTAACTGCTTTCGATTGCTGTGGAGGAATTGACGGGTTGCGGGTCTTTTACGTAATGAAGAAGGGTAGTGCGGTGGTGGTGGAATGAGGGAATTTCTTGGTTCGGAGTGGGGCCCACCTATCCGCGTAACGAAGATTTCCAATTCCACCCCAATCTAATCACGACCGTCTAACCCGGAAATTGCCCCGTGACTTCGACCGCGTGTGGGAGCGGAATTCCAAGTCATCCGAAGCCCGTGGCTGTGGAAATTTGCAAGATGTAACCGAAGGAAACTGCTTCGATCACTCGAAATCTAACATCCGCGCACCCCACACGCTAATTAATGGTGAAAACTCAAAAGAGTAAATATTAATGAGAAATTTCCACAACATGATTCTAATTACCGTCAACCACAACGCTCTCACAATTCCTATTTGTGGAATCCCTAAGCCAACAATGATGGAGATGGATTGTTGATTCGCTGAGTCGATTAAAAAAAAAAGAAGACAAAAACGTAGCTGAGCTGAGTTGACGAATAGCAAATAGCACATAGCTTAATTGTCCAAAAAGACCGGCGGGCAGCCCTCTGAAGAAGGTAAGGATTTCTTTTTAGATATTCCTATATTTGTATCATTTAATTTTTTAAATATTTTTATATAAATAAAAAAAATTTCTTTCATTAACTTTGATAATTATGAATAAATGGTATAAAATTTTTCATATATAATATTTAATTAAATATTTAAAAAATATATATTTTTTAAAATAATAAAAAAATTAAATATATAAATTTAATAATTATATACTCAAATTAAAAATTAAAATTATTTAAAAATATATTATAAATTAAATTTTAAAAAAATAAAATAATATTTAAGTGGATAAAAATTTTAAATTTTAGTTTTTTTTTAAAAAAGATAAATTTATGAAATAAAAAAAATTATTTATATTAACAAATCTTATATAAATTGCTTTGTTGGTAGTGAAACACCACTGTTGCCACAGACAGACCCCCGATAAAATTTTTGAACGAAGCATTTAATAATAAAATGACAAAGGGATCAAGAAGGCTAACCTCAGCCTTTGCCTGAATGATCTCTTGAAGTTCACAAGGAAACAATGAATTCGACCTCTGCTGGATGGTCTTCACAGCATGGCTTGCCGCATCTTGGATTGCAGGATCATGCACTGGCACATCATTCCACCCAGGACCATGGCCATCTAATTCACAAACGCAAACCAATGATTACCCTGTTATTAGGTAGCAACAACAACATATCCTTAGTCTCAAATTTAATTTAATTGAAGTCCATCATGTGAATTATATCTTGTCATTCTGTTTTATTATGAATTGAGTTTGGTGTGAGATATCATTGCTCTAAATATTGCCTAACCAAAGACTCTAAATGACATGAAAACTTGTATCCCTAAAGTAATCATAGATCGTCATTGCCCTTTCCTCTTACATCCACGTGAATTTGGTTAGACATGCATAATCTGATGCAAACACTACCATCTCAGTTTATCTCTGATCATTGCCAACATAAACACTACAACCTCAGTTTATCTCCAATCAGTGCAACCCTTACTTTACAACAAATATTCTCATTCTTTATTAGGTTGTTATGTTCTTCCTAAAGCGGCCATATCTAATCTCTGTTGTACTCATTTTTGGACATCTTTGTTCACAGTCCTCAGAATTTACCCTTCAAGGTAACGAAAATTTTGCAGTCACAAAAAATTCATTGTTTTGCATAATTTTATCCTTTCGGAACAAGAAAGCACAAATAACATAATTGATTGCATTAAGGGACTTCTGTGAGGTGGTAGACTAAACCACTTCAACCATCCCACCAACCCAGCTAATACATGATACGTGCCATTCATGTTGAATTTTGTAGACAAAGCATTTGACAAAAGTGCAACATGTCAAATACAAATTAACACATTTACTTAATAACTTGCGGACAGGTGCCAGAACAGATCCTTTGTTTCTATAAAGGTGGTAATGGAGCTGTCAATATCACAAAATTCTTCACCTAAGATTCTCATGTCATTTTGAATTGTACAATTGTTAACAGTTTGAAATGTTATGTCAATTATGGGACAAATGCCAACCAATACACTAGTAAAACCAAATAAACAGGAAAAAAAAGAAAAACGCATTCCAACTTTGATTTTCTGGATATGTGATCTTGGCATGTTTTTCAAACTCATATTCATCTTCCATTCTTCCAAGGAAAACAATATACATGATGTTGATTGGTGTAGTAAATTCCAAATAGGCAAATAGCATGATCACTCCCAGATAGGGGAAAATGTATATTAAGAAAATGCATAAAGAAATATAGGGGTATAATATAAAAGGAAGAACCAATAGTTCTTCCGGGACAAGGAAAACCATCAGCAAAGATATGACTTGACATCTTGCTGTTGTATCATATATTGACCTTTATATATTTCTTTCCCTTTATCAGCTTGATTATATCTTCAAAAGGGTATCGATACTCCATTGTGGGAATCATTCCGACGTAAAAGGATAAAAAGACCCGTACTCTGGTATTTACTTAGTTCTAAATCCTTTAATTAAGCATTTTTGACAAATCCAAGGCAAAAGAGAAACAACCTTCTCGTAGATGTCCTTTATGCGTGCCTTTGCTAAATCTGCTCCCAAAAAAATACCAACAGCTTTATTCGGTAAACTGTGGATCTTAAAAAAAAAAAAACAAAGTGATGTGACAATTTCATTGCAACTTGCTGAGCAATGACATTAGCAGAAGTCTTTGCAATTTAAAAATGTATTCCATGGAATCAAAATGGGATCAACTCACACTGGTGTTGTGAGATGATACCTTACCCATTTAAAATCCAACCTATTAGCTGTCACAAGCAATAGACAATTGGGATTTCTTTATTCCCCAATTTTTCTTTTTCACTACAATGTTGCCATAAACTTTCCATTATGGTAATGAAAATTTCTTAATCATTAATCCTCACAGTACTGAACTTTGAATAGCAACAAATTTTATGGTGAATGTTGCATTTGTATTATATTCCCTAATTTTACATTCTATTATATTGTGATCCACACGAAAGGAAGAAAGGAAAAGCAAGAGGATGAAGTCCTCCATCAAATTTGGATCTTATTGAACAGTTACCCAGTTACTTGGAAAACTACCCAAGAACACTAATAGCCTTTCATAGATGTCCTACAAAAGGACTTGTCTTTCAACTGAGTGAAATTTTGTTCAATGCAGGTATACCAAGACACATCCAGTTGCTTTTGCAATATTTGCTCTTCCTTTTCCCATCCCAACCCAGGTGTGGGCTGATATATTCATGGATTCTACAGAAGATCTTCCCTTTTCCAAGGGAAAATCCACTCTATTGGTGGTGGCAGATCGCCTCTTCAAGGATGCCTACTTCCTCCTTGTGACGCATCCATACATAGCTCTGGGAAATTGCCCAAGTTTTCTTTAATAATGTGTTCAAACTTCACGGGATGCCTCAAACAATTGTATGCGAAACTACAAGGCATTTACTTTAACTTCAGTTCCTCGTATCACCCACGAATGAATGGTCAAACTGAAGTTGTTAATCACACAATTAAAATGTTTTTGCGTTGTTTTACTAGCTCTAATCCAAAGGAGTGGGTCAAATGGGTGGCCTTGGTTAAATATTGCTACAATACAAGCTGCCACTCCTTCACCAAAACCATCTCATTTGAGTTAATCTATAGAAGACCTTCCCAAATCTGCTATCTTACATCTTAGGAACTACCAAAGTTCAAGCAGTTGAAGTCGCTTTGATGCAGCAGGATGTCATCCTCAAGGAGCTTCGAGGCCAACTCCAAGCAGCCCAAAATCAAATGAAATAGATTTATAACAAAAACTATGTGGAAAAGGCAATTTGAATAGAGCAACTGGGTGTATTTGAAGCTTCAACCTTATTATCAAGTATCTCTCTCACGATGGAAGTCCCAAAAGTTGGCAGCTCATTTTTACGGCTCATTCAAGGTGGTAGAGTGTATCGGAAATATGGCCTACAGGCTGGAGTTATCCACATCTCCTTACTACAAAGGAAGTTTAGGGACAACATTCAAGTCAGACCAAAGCGACCCAAGATTGATGAGATTTCTCATGAGAGTGCACACTATCTGGAGATCATCTTAGGTACTCAGGGCAGGGGGCCTGTGCAAAAACTGTTAGTCAAGTGGATGCTCCATTAGGTATATATGAGATTAGTAGAAATATCACATAACTTGCAAGAATATGCTTAGAATTATATTATTTTTTGAAATTCTGATTATTTTTTCAGTTAGAATATTTTTTGCGGATTAAATCATTTTTAAGTTAGATAAAATAAATTCATTAATTAAATCAAATACATGAAAAGTAGTGCAATATAATTTTTTCTTTTGTTTTTTTTTCTTCTTTTGGAATAAATAAAAAGTTTTGTCAAATAAGAAATTTTTCTTTTTTATTTCCAAATCATTTCTCTTTGATAAGAGAAAAGTTTTGTGAAATTTCACTTAAATCATTTTTGTTTTTTGATTCAAATCATATTTTCATGTTAGACCAGCTTAAGTGTTTCATCACTTATTATCAAGATTAGGAACTCAACAACTTAATCACTATGCCACACCATAGATGACATAAATGAAAGTTTTATTAACAGAGATTTCTAATTTGACTTATTTCAAAAGTGAGTTAAATTAGAGATAATAACATGGTTATGTCCAAATCACAAAGGTTGTCTATTACCTTTCAGCTGCAAAGTGAATTCAAGTAAGCTTAAAAGAACTTCCTTTAGTCTCTCCCTAACCTCTGGATCAATCAAATTACCATCTCTATCAAATTTTGCAGGAGGGGCTTGTGCATGCAAGAAAAACTCAGGTTTGTTGATGAAATGAAGGTCTAAAAAACTCCAATCTGGCAAAGATGGTATTGTGCTTGCCGACCACGAGAGCCTCCTGCAGCACTTACTATGGCAGCAGCCTTATCAGCCCAGCAGTTTGGTGGTCTAGATGCCCAATCAATTGCATTCTTCAAAGGCGCTAGCAAAAACGAAGGAAAATAAAAACTTAGAAGAACAACTAATTTATTCAAACCATACATGGTATTGTAACAAAGAGTAATGCTCAATGTTGAATTGAGATCCCTGCTAAACTATTTATCATCCATAAATGCATTCATTAAGCCAAGCTTTTTATCAGAAAAAGAAATGAATCTTTTGCAGCAGTTAGCAGAGAACCTACCTTAAATTCAAAGGGATTCAATCCAAGTGCATCATCTTGACTCGAGGATCTAAATTCTAAAACTTAAATGACCATTCTATTTCCATTTAAATTAACAAGCATTTGCAATTTTCTCAGCATCCAGCTACTTATCAATGGACATAGGAGAATTCATGCATCTTGGCTGTCTCCTGAAAGACCTCGCTGTGTTATAAGGGGACATCCCAAGAAAATAAGTTTGCAAAACGATCTCATAGAAGATCGTGCATAAGAAACTTTCAAGACATCAGTACACCAGGCTACTTCATTTCAATTTAGCAAATGTGAAAAAATTGAAGGTAATGTTCTTATAGGGGAATACTAAAAAGTTGCGATGCCTTCCATTATATTAGCAGTATTTGCCACCTAGCCACTTAGGCAATGACAAAGATTCAATGTTTCAGCAACAATTTTACATCCTTTTTTCATGGATTAAGTATACATGGCCCTTTCTCTGAAGATCACAGTTTAGTTTACCATCCAAAGCACGATTAGCTTAATAAGAAACACGATAATCTACTGATAGATGGCTCTCCCTGAATGGCCTGAAATGTAATACCCTCTTTTATAGCTTAATGATAGAGTTTCTAACTATGTTGCATAACAGAGCCCAACAAACATGCCATAGATCAAACAGAAAAACACCAACACACACTGTTTATATCTGTGTGTGTGTGTGTGCACAGAGAGATAAAGCAAAAGGAAATACCAGTGACCGAGTAATTATAATCAGGCGAGGCAAAGAGGATGCTATCGGCCTCAAAGACCTTAACCCTGAAAGCTTCAACTTGGGGTGGGAAATGGCCATCCACTTCAAGATCGGTATTTAGCATTGGCAGCTGCGAAATGTCTATGGATTCAATTTGCATACCCAGAAGAACTGAGTCCTGGCTTAGCTCAATTGCTACAAAACAAGAAAAGAACACCAACCCACATCCACATATCAAAAACCCAAATCACAAGTCATAACAGCAAAGATTCCAAATTTACATAAGATCAAGCAATTTCCATGACAAAGTGTAAACCTTTTTGACAAATAATAAACTAATGAAAAATTCATGGATTGGAGGAAAGAAATAAAATGAAAGCTAGAAAGCACATATGCAAATGTAGAAGGAAAGAAGATGAAAAGCTTTGGAGGGTTGGTTTACCAGAGCGAATGAGACCAAGGTTGGAAGAGGCTGTTCTAAGAGACCCACAAATGGCTGCCACTTTGATTGCTCGTTTTGACGCCTCCAGTCCCTCCTTCTTCTCCTCCATCTCTCCTTCCTCAACTGCACGCCTCTTTCGCCTTTGGGTGTTTCATTTACAGGGCTTACGGGACCGTTCAAAAGGGCCTTATGGAGCAGCGATGAAAATAATAAAAAGACGTAATTAATCCAATTTCATTTACCCCTTAAAAAAATAAAATAAAAGATTCAGAATATTAAAAAAATTATTTTATTATTTTTTATATTTATTATATTATTTAATAAATATAATTTTATAATAATAATTAAAATTAATTTAATTTATAATTTAAAATTAAAATTAAGTAAATTTAAAAATAAATTAATAAATTTTATAATTTATTTAATTTATTTTAAATTAAAAATTAAAAATTTTTTAATCTTTTAAATAAATTTAAAATTAAAGTTAAAATAAAAAAATTATTATAAAAAATAATAATATAATTTTTATATTTTTATTATAATAATATAATTATTATTAATAATTTAATTATTATAATTTATTTGATATAAAATTTATTTTATATAATATTATTTTATTATATTTTATTTATTTTATTAAAAAAATAAAAAAATAAATGAGATTATTTTTTATTAAATATTAAAGATAAAAATTATTTATTTTTATTTTTATTTTTAATAAAATTATTTTTAATTAAAAAAATTTTTAATTTAATTAATTAATAATTTAATCAAATTAAAATTTTAATTAATTAAATTAAATTTTATAATTAATTAATCTAATTATATAAATTAATATTTTTGATTTAAAATAAAATAAAATATTTATTTATACATATTTTTATTTTAATCATATAAAAAATTATTATTAATATAATTCTATATATAAATTTAAATATTATTAAATTATTATTATATTTCAATTTATTTATTTATATTATTTATAATACTAATTATAATTTTAACACATTAAATATTATATTTTTTTACATTTTAAATAAAATTTTAATTTTTTATTAAAATTAATTTTAACTAACTAATCAATTTAAAAAAATAAAAATAAATTAAAATTTTTAATCAATTATAAAATTTTAATTAAATTTTAATTTTTTAAAATTAAAAATTTTTATTTAATTTGATTTTAAATTTATTATTAGATTTATATTATAAAAATATACTAATATTATTAAATAATAATAATAAATTAATAGTTAAATTATAATATTAATTTATATTTAAAATAATTTTATTTTTTAAATATTTTAAATTAAAATAAATAATTTTGATAATTAATATAAATAATATTATTATAAATATAGATAAATATTTATTTTACATTTGTTAGTTGTGTGTACAAAAGATTAACATACTGTTGTTAGGCTAAAACCACTACATCATCTCCATTATCTGTTTCAATGGCGTTTGTGTTTCTGAGTGCGAGCTATCCTACATTTCATCTAAGATATAGCAAAGAGCAGGGGTGAAAGGTGAGATTGTTATTTTGTTGTAGCCATTGAGAATTATTTTGCAATCTACTAACAAATTAACTCCCACAAGGATGGCTCGAAAATGGACTAGAAAAGTTTAAGGAAAAAACCAACTTTGCAAATTGCTGTTCCAAATATGCAAAGTTGACGACAAACAATAGATAACAAAAGAAAAAAACAATCTAAACGAAAAATTTTTATTTGAAAAAGATTTAAAATATTCAGAATTGATATAAAAATTGAAAAAAAATAAAATTCAATTGTTAAAATTTATAAGGGTATAATCCAGAATTAATATGCCTAGCACTTGAGTAATAGTTGCTAAATTAAGGACCTTATGACAATAGGCCCAAAGCCCGTTCCAAGCCTAAACGGTTCTCCAGCCTAACGCAAGCTAGCAACCCACAGCCTCACTGCACACACAAGGGCATTCTCCATTACCATTCCTACAACCCTTGTCGATTAGCAGTCCATGCTCTGTTACCCATAACAAAGTATTGATAAGGTTCAACCCACCCTGTGCTCATCAATCAATAAGAGCCCACTAAAGGACCTATAAATAGCCTGACCCTCCAAGGATTCCAGGTAATTTCTTTCCCTTTTCCTTATTTCCTAAGCTTCTTTCCTTTTGGGCTCAAACCTAGCACTCCCATAGCTTTTATCTGTCTTACAAAAGCACAAGCCCACTAGACTAGAAAACTCTTCATCACCTGTCTTTGAGCTAGTTGTGATACATTTAGATATAAGGTGTTAAGATTTACAGAATGAAATATATGAGAAGATAATAATATTTATGGAAGAAAGAATATTGAAACGATAAATATAGGTGTAGTTAAATAAAAGGGTATATAAAATAATAGTGGGTACTATTTATGGCTCTTGTTGATCTTGACAATATAATAGCAGTTATTTTCATTATTGTTAAAGCTGATTGTGTGGAATGGCGAATGGTTAGCTATCTTTAGCCATATTATAGTTGCTGGTTAATGGTTCAAAAATATGCACTTTCCTAAGCGAGGAGATAATAGACCCACAATGGCCATATGACAATAAAAATGGAAAAAGTCCTAAATGGGCTTTAAAGCCAATTAAATTATAATATATGATTTATATTTTATTTTTTTTAACAATTTTATTTTTTAAAAAGAATAGTTTTTTGATTGTATTAGAATTTTTATAACCAAATAATCTTTTATTAAAATTATATTATTTTTACATTTATTTTAAAAAAAATTTAATAATTTTAAAAATTTATAATTATATTCAAATTTTGTTATTTTAAAAATTATAAAATATATAATAAGTTAACTCTTTTATAAAAAGAGAGAGGGCAATTCTTATATGGGAAAAATTCTTATGAAATCGTGCAGATTGTAGCTTCATTGTTGACATGGCATGGCATGGCAACAAGAGAGATTGGTCAACCATAGTTGTTTGCCTAATTTTATGTTCAAAATATTCTCTACAATTACGAGATGATTGTGCTTTGAAAAATGGCAGAGATGCAAAAAAATCCAATAAAGTGATCTGTGGTAATTCAAGGGGTAAGACATACATTTATGGTGACCTATATTTAGTGGAGAAGGTTTGACAAGAGTTGGGACCACATCATGGGTCTAAGTTGGATCGAATTCCTGGCACTTGGTGGCCTGGTTCTCTTATGGTAGCAAATGTTAAATCTTCCTTGTAAATTTGCACGTACCCTTCAACCTTAAAAAATGAAATACATTTTGTTAGTTTCTTTATGGTGTAGCTTGTGATTTGTTAAGATCATTTAGGCTAAGAGCTGAAAAAACAAAAGAATGAAATAAGATTGACGTGGATATTAGTGACAACTTCATCTTAGGTAAAACTCCTAGTTTCGTTGGGAATTTAAGTTTATTGGTACTGAATATGATAAGTAATATGTTTGAAAAAATAATTCTATATAAATTGTCTATATCTTATATGTTATTTTTTTTTAATATTTTCTATAACAATTTTTAAGGCACCATTCCTTCTTAGTTGAAATAGTCATCGCATTTTAGTTTATTTGAATTTAGATAGGAATGGATTCACAAGTTCAATTCTATAAATATCTTTCAATTCTTATAATATCTAAAATAAGACCTCCATTAATATTTTACATAGATATTTTACATAGTGTGTTGGTATACTGTATTGGTATTAATTAGTTTGCAAGCTGAATTAAATTAAGTTTAAGCTAATTTAATTATGATACACTTACAACTAATGCTTCAATGTATAGAACCTCTCAACGGTTTGAGAAATGTCATTCATATTTACCAAAAAAAAAATATTAATATGGTAATGAAAATTTATTATTATTAATATTATTTAAAAATAATAGAAAATAGCTATCAAAAATAAAATTATCAATCACATCGGAAAACTATGTATGAATATCACACTCATTCAATACCAGCTGCTTTTGTCCTTTCATTTATGAAAATCACACTCATCTAATTATTTCCAATTCCTTTCAATACATAACTGCGTACAACTGCAACCTACTTCCCTCCACATCATTCCATCTTTTTCCACTAATTTAATTCTAGTTCAAACAGCTCAAATCACAAAAATGATTACAAGTTTGAACAAAAATTATTAATCGACAATAATGGATTAAAAAAAATAATTAAATAAAAAATATAAATATAATAGAAAAGTACTAAAAAAAGAATTCCACCTACTTCCTTAAAACTATGGACCTAAATTTTTGCAAAAGAAAAAAAAAATATAGGTCATAGGATTTTCCATGATCGAGCATGTATGTATTTGGTCAAACACTAGACATTAATTGTAGGAGTCCCACGATGAAGTCTTTCAATTACATTTTTTCGGTTGATGGTGGTGTTTTCTTATATAGGATGGATGTGCATATTGAATGCAGGATTAAATACGAATTTATAATATTAAATTCTAACCGTTAATTACAATTAACACATTAGTTTTTTTTATAAATGATAAAACAACTATAACTAATAAACTTACGTCTAATTTTTGAGTTCAATTTCTATGTTCATGTGATATAATTCTCTGCATTAAGGCTGGACACATGATATAGCAAATAGCACAGTAAATAAGGTCATTTCATGTTTACAACAGCATTTTATAATGACAGACTATATATTAAAAATGGTGATGTAAGAAATCTAAGAGGGGAACATTTAAGACTCATTGATATTTATGATTTATTAGAGTTTAAAAAATTGAAACTTTAGACTTTTAAGTATGAAATTTAAATTTTTGTTCAAAAAAGAAAAAAAATTATGGAGTTAAAATTTGTATCACTCAAATTTGATTGAATAAATTACAACATGCAAAAGAAATTGAAAAATGAAACTGGAAATAGGAACAGCCAGCATGATAAACTCCTATATGCAAAAACTATTAACATTTCAAATTATTATAAAATTTGGACACCATAAATTAATTAGGAACAGAAAAATTTGCCAACCATAGATTAACACTTCAATTCAAGTATTCTTTTTTTTTTTTTTTTGTATAGTGTGTGTGTGTGTATTAAGCTCATGATATTGGTGTGTCAAGTGTCATACTTCTCCTTACATTTTAATTCATTTTGAATATATAATGGTTGATTTTTACATTATTGATTATTGCTTAAGTCATAAATTTCATGACCACGTTTTAGTGATCTAACACCTCTTTCATGTTCTAATAAATAAAACTATTAATCTTTCATACTCAAAAACTTTTGGATTACTTTACTCTCATAATATATTCATCTACTCCTTTTGTGGGCTCTTTTTTTTTTTGAAGACCATCTCTCCCATATTTGCATTATATCTCTTTTACTGGCACAAGAAAAATTTAAAAAAGAAAAAAATCATGTTGATACTTCTACACCTTTGACTGATTTGAAAAGACATTTTATACATTTAAGTACGTGAAATTCAAATTTATTTATTTTTCATGTGTTCACATCTAATGCAATTTTTCAAAATAAAATTATATATTTTGTTGGATTTATGTTGTAGGTTTATTTCAAAGCAAAATTTTAGTAAGGAGATATGTTTATTTTATCATTATTGCTCATTTATATCTGGCGAGGTAATGTTTTCAATTTCACTTCCCTTTCAATTTTTTCTCTTTCCCTTATAGGTTATGTTATGATTATTTGTAATAATAACACATTTGTCTTTTTAGTATGATTTACTAAGGCTTGAAAATTGGTTTTATTTTTACATTTCAATTTGTTCTACTATCATATTTTGGAGCATTGCTTGCTATGATAATTGTGGTATATCATTGGGTTTTCCAAACTACTACATTATTTTTGACAAGATTTATTTATTTGTTTGTTTGTGTTAAATTATTTATTGTGGTAAAATATAATACTCAAAATGTGGGAAACATTTCATTTCTACAAAAATATGTATATGGATTATGCAAATTGTGTAAAAATTATATGACATTACTATATAATATTCTAAGTTAAATATATATCCAATAAGATAATGAAATTGACCTATATATAAATTGTGTTAATCATATGATGTTAGTGCACGAAGTTACATGTAAAAACCTATGTCTCCATTAGATCATAAACCTCAATTTCATAATTCATGCTTCAAGTCAACATCTTCTTTGAAAACAAAATTAGAAAAAGAGACATTAAACGTAAGAAGAAGTTGCATCTCATAATTTAACAGTCATTTTTACAAGCAAAGTTTTAATTTTATAATTAGTTCAAAAATATTCCTAGTTTAGAAAATATACCTTATTATATTGTCATGAAAATCCTCTTTATATGAGTAACTTTCAAAATTTCATTAGGTTAAATAACCATGATAGGTATACAAGCAAACAAAATGGCAAAAAAATTAAATTTTTTGTTAAAGAGATTTTAGCTAAGTCATGGGTTTCTTTCTTTGGCATCAGTTTTTCTTCAAATCATACACTTGTAAGGTGTTAGTGTCACCCAAAATAAGTAGTGAAAATTGTGTCCCACACTACTTTTGCTGTTGACAATTGAATATTATTGTTAATTAATTTCAAATTTATAGAATTAATTAATCAACCTTTAATGATTGTAATTTTAATTCTCAATTTCCTATAAGATCCATCACTATTATTAGGTTGAGAGAATCTCCATTAATGTATCTCAGTTTGCCTTTGCTAAACAACTTAAGACTAAAGTCCATAATTAGAACCATTTAACTTTATACTAATATTCATTAAACTAAAATCATGACTCACTAGAATTGATGTATGATTTAATATTTGTGATATTCTGAAAAATAATTTCATAAGAATTGAATACTTTCCGTAAGAACATCTCATGGATATTTTTAAGTTTGTCATTATTTTAGGTGAATTCGCAAAGTTATGGGAAGTAAACTCTTATAATATGATGGTTTGAGACAAGACAATAAATGATACTCCTAAAAAAAATGAAATTCTTTTATTATTATGAATTTTATATGTTTTTTTTAATAAGTAAATAATTATATATATAATATTTATAATAATTATTAGTATAATTTTAATAAAAAAATATTTTGTATTATAGAAAAATTAAATAACAAACTTCTAATTTTAATTTTTAATTTATTATTAAAATTTTTATAATTTTTTTATCGTAATAGTTAAGGACAGCTGACTTCTAACAAATTCTCGAAGAAATTAAAGTAAGATAACCCGAGATTTGAATTGTCAAAACCCCTGCTCCGCTCTTTTTGGTGGCCTACTGGTTAAACTAATTAAAAATTAAAAAAGAAATGTTGGAAAAACATTTATTGGCATGTGGTGCGGCTTTCTAGTGCAAAATAATTGAAGCGCTATTATATTGTGTCATTTGCTTAGTAGAATGCATAAATATAATATGGAGACAGATGAACACGTATAAAGCTGGCAATGAATGCAACCATTTCTCACGGGCTGGGATATTAATTTATCTTAAATTCCTCTCTAGATCTATCGTTCTCAGTTTTCACAATTATTTTCCACATTGAAATATGAGCTCGATGATAGCTTTATCCAAAGTTATACAAGTTACATCAGTAGTCTTCCCCACCCCCTCCCCCCACCAAAAAAGAAAGAAAAAAATTCATAGTTTGCTCTTACCTTTTATGTTAATTGGGCTAAATAACTTCTCACTTAAAATGCCTAGCAGCTTGAACTTATAATGGGTACATAAGAAACTCACAATTAAAATATTCTTATCAGTCAGTATTTTAAAATATAAATTGATGAATACATATGGATTAATTGAAATAGAGTAATTAAATAAATAAAAATTCTTTGTTAATATAAAAAATAAAAAAAGAAAAAAAAAAAGAGAGAGAGTATTTAAAAAAAAAATTATTTATTGAGATTTTTTGAAAATCTATATATTTAAAAGATTAAAATGAGATTTTAACATATTTTAATGTTAATAAAGTTATTAAAATGATATTTTTCAAATCACATAACTTTATGAGGATCAATTCACATATACAATTGTATTTATTGAATCAATTTTTTCAAAAATAATGAAAAATATTATTTTCAATATACCATGAATTTTTTTCAATGAAAATTATAATAATTATATATTTTATACATCAATATATACACATAATTAATAAAAGAAATAAACTACTCTTGAAAAGTTTGGTCAGAAAAGAAAATTAATGAAGTCTAACTTCTTTGGTGATTGCACAAAGAACAAATTTGTGGGATTGTATACATTCATATGTGTGTGCATTGTAACAAAAGAAGACATGCTAATAAATTACCAACTTTTGTGATTTTCCTATTTGTCGGAAAATGACTTTCCAACGAGGCCTTGATTTCATTTATGGGGTGAATGGAGAGTGGAGGATGATGACAAAAGTTGTCTTCTTAGTTAATTTTAAGGTGTGAACAATATTTTTTCCATAAAAATTATTATTCAAACTCAATACCTTAAATACAATAATAAATAATATGGATAATATATTTATATCATTTACACTAATGTGTGTGTAGAGGTATTTAGTTTTTACAAGTTTTTTGATTATTTTATTTATTTATCTGATAATAAATATCATTTACACTGAAATTAAAGATTTTATAAAAATAATTTTTAAAAAATATTTAATAATTAAAAATTTAAATTTATATTTTTGAGTTTTTAATTTTATTTAATTTATAAAAATAAAAAAATTATTTTTATTATATAATTTATAACTAATGAATTTTCAATAAATTAAAAAAAATTAATCCTGCCAACTTAGATTTGGGACTCCATCACAGGCACCCTCCTCCCACCCTTAAATTAAAGGCAGCTCAAGATTCAAAGGAATATTTGATACTAAATTGCTAAATGACTGAAATTTATCTATTAAAGGTGATTATAATACAAAGATTAATGACATGAAAGTAGTTAGGAATTTGCTCGTGGAATTTTAGCACTTTTACGTTCACGCGAGCTCACTTTTACGTTCACGCGAGCTCTTTTACTTTCCTCTTTTGTTACTTTTCTCCTTGTTTTTTCCTTTTTCTAGTCCTTATATTTTCAGTGTTTTACACGCAAGGATGAGATGGAGAATCAACGTGGTGCATGAATTGGGCCCCATAACCCATCCACGTTGGTAAAATAGTTGTATTTGGACACTGATTTAAGCACATTACTCATTTAGAGTAGCCCACTCACCAATGCTTGAATTAGGTTCAAGTTCTGTCGTTCCCTTAAACCCAGGGGTTGCTTCGGTTGGCAAAAGAGTATGGCCCAACTCCATCTGAACTCTCACAGCACTTGGATTGGATTTGCGCTTTAATACCCCGTCCTTTTTGCAACAACGGGTAAAATATAAAATCTATCATTATTTTATTTATTAATTTTTAAATATTTATAAATTAATATTATAAAAAATTATAATTAATTAAATATTTATTATTTAAATAATAAATTTATTAATTTATAATCGTAAATATTATATGTAAAAAATAAATATTTAATTTATTTTATAATTATATTTTGTAAAAATATTAAAATAAAAAAAAATTTAATAAATATTTTATTTTTTTTTAAAAATTATAAAATTTATTTTATAATATTTATAAATATAATATTTTTATTTTTTTATTAATTATTAAATTCGTCAAAATCGTATCATCGGCGAGGTCGCTCCTCGCTACTTTATAATGGTTTAAATGCCGAGGCAGGTGGATGGCAGCAGAGAGCATGTCCTACCTTGACCAAAAGCAGCTGCCTACATGCCCACATCCCCACGCACGCAAGGACAAGGGGTTCCTTCAAAGTTAGATGTCGCATCAATGACTCTCTGCACCACACTCAATTCCGGACCAATTACTCTCTTTCCATGCCATTCTACGACTATGCCTATGGCACAACAGACAAATCTACAGACTCGCTGTACGAGAACTCACTCGAGTGACCAGAGGAGTTCCCAGATGTGGTGCACCTGACCCATCCAACTACCCCAGAGTCCAACCATCTACGCCTAGGATTTGCCTACCTGGCCTCCAGGCCCCACATTTCTAAATGGTACCTTCGGTTGATGTGGCCCGTCACTTTCTGGACCGTCATGCTAACTTGGATCTATGGTCGTACATTTGTCGTTGAAAGGAATCGCTTTAATAGCCTCAAATTACAGACCTGGGCCGTACCGAAATACAACATACAAGTAAGTCATCATCGATGCACATACCAAGTCCACTTCAATTTTTATTTTCGACTAGAAGCCCAATTTTAGGTACTTCCACACAGGTATATTACAGGGAAATTATGATTTATAAGAAAATTTAATTACATTATAATTCGTTTTTATTTATTATTTTATTTTTAATAATTCTTTAATTAGTCTGTAAAAAAAAAGAAAAAAATAAAAAACTAAATAAATATGTACTTGTTCCGCAGTATTTCCTCAAATGAAAAAATGAATCCATTAATTACTTGATTGAGGAAGTCATACTTGATGCAGAAATGAAAAGGGTTAAAGTGTTAACTCTTGGCCTCTTGAATCAGGCAAGTTGTAATTAATTCATATTATTTTTTTTTCTATTAATTATCATTTAATTAATTGAGGTCAATAGGCAACATAAGGTTAAAAAAAATATATGTGTATGTATGTCTCTCTCTGATAATACAAAAGAAAATAACAATCATAAATTTAAATTTTGTAGGGGAAGGAGCTGAACAGGCACAGTGAGATTTACATCCGCAGGCATCCTGAGCTCAAAGTGAGAATAGTGGATGGAAGTAGCCTAGCAGTTGCTGTTGTGCTCAATAGCATACCAAAGGGAACAACCCAATTGCTCTTTACAGGCAACCTAACTAAAGTTGCCTGTGCTCCTGTCTTTGCTTCGTGCTAGAAGGGAATCCAGGTATTCAATTTTGGATGCTTGTTAACTTAATATTCCAAAATAATTTCATATTCCAAAGTCCTACGTAACTTGAGTTGGTATTGTATGGATTTCAATTAGGTATCTATCTCACATAAGGATGATTATGAGAAGCTCAAGATGTCTTTCAGCACCAATTCTCATGGTAATTTGATACTTTCCGAGGGTTATTCTGTCAAGGTAATTTTTTTTCCCTTAACTAGCCTTTGAAATTATTAAGTAGACTTAGTCTACCACCATCTCTATCTATAAGTCAAATGAATCACATATCATTACCTTTATAGATAACTCATTACTTTTCATAATGAATTTTCACGTAGATATGGATAGTGGGTGATGGATGCACTAAAGAGAACCAAAAGAAAGCAACAAAAGGAACATTGTTCATTCCTTTCTCCCAATTTCCACCAAAGAAATTGCGCAAAGACTGCTATTACCACAGTACCCCAGCAATGATACCTCCCTCGTCTCTAGAGAATGTGGACTCTTATGAGGTACATATGTCATTTGCATCTTGATCTTCACAGTATATAATTATTCTTCACTAAAATTGAACTTAAATTTATAAATATTGGTTATAAACAATTAAAAAGAGATCGATTCATGACAATATCTACACAATCAATCCATTTTAGCCGTGATTAATTGATTGCAATATATGTATGGCAGAATTGGTTGCCAAGAAGAGTGATGAGTGCATGGCGTGTAGTTGGAATAATGCATGCCTTAGAAGGACTGAATGAGAATGAATACGGCTACTCCATGTCCAACATTGACAAAATTTAGCAAGCAAGTCTTCAACATGGATTCAAGCCTCTGATGACCCCAACTCAAACAAATTTTTGAATTACAAGCCCCTGTAGTTTCATGTGTTAGAAGCATCTATTGCTGTGTGCCATAATGTTATAGATGACATGCCCCTAGAATTGTCCTACTATGCCTATGTATTAGGTTCGCTATATGTTGTTGTGGGTTATGATATTTGTCATTCTCTGGGTGTGTGATATCATTATAATTTAATAGAGGTGCTTTATTTTATATTTATCTGCACATATTATAGTGATGAAGCCCTTGAAATAATGAACAAAACCTAAGTCTCTTAATTCACACGTTGAATAATGGAAGACACCTATTTATGTAACACTAGGGTGTTTAAATTGAGATTTGCAGTTTACAACTTCAAGTTGCATAAGCATTCACTAATAAATATATGAGTAAAGTTGTGTACATCCTTAAAAATTTCAACTACTATATGATATATAATGCCATAAGTGGCATACCATTAGAGAGATCCTATTATGCCCATATACTAGGTTCACTATATGTTATTATGAGTTATGATATTCACCATTCTCTTAAAGTAGGTTGCCATTATAATTTAAATAGAGGGTATTATGTTTTATCATATCTAAGTATATTATAGTAATGAAAGTTCTAATGAACAAATAATGAATAAAATATAAGTTATAAAATTTTTAATTTACTTATGAATTAAAAAATTTATATATATATAATTATTGATAAAGAGTAAATTAAGAAATCATTTACTACATATACTTTTGAATCAATTCAAATATTTGTTAAAATATTGAAATTTTTAAGAAATAATAATTCAATTTTTTCATTTTATTTGATGTTTTTTAAAACCTTTTTTTGAATTACATCTTTTTACATTTAGTTATAACCTCAAAATTTTTAAATCAAGTAATAAGTATTTTTCAATTTGGCAATGTATTTGTTATTTGTGCTTTGTCTTGTTTATTAATTTTTTATTATTCTATTGGTATATTAGTGTTATGCAAACCAATTATTAGTTTGGTTTCTTATACTTCTAGCATATTCAAATTTGTGTGAAATTAGTTCATGTCTCTTTTGGTTGTAATTTTATCTTGATGTGTTGTTAGTGTTGTAATATATATATAGGAATTGATACAAACCAATATAACCAATCAACAATAGCAAAAAGGGATTCACATTGCAAGTAGAAGGAATTTTGACAAAATTAAAAAACAAATGATAAGAAATTTAATTTAACATTATTTGGTTTGATTTCTTGAAGATCATTTTCTCCTTTTATCTTAATTTGTTTTGATTGACATGCCATTTGAGAGGGCCTCAATGGTATCATTTGATTGTAAATTAGACTTGTAAGATCAAACACTTATAAAATAGTATGTTGTATATTATGTGTGATAAAATTAGAAAGAATTTTATCTTTTATGTCTTGAGCTTCTTTTTCCTTAAGATTTCAAATTTGGACTCATTTATTAACAATGATGGAGTAAATTAAAATTTTGATATTTTAGATAATACTTTTTAATTTTAGTGTAACTATGTGTAAAGTCTTTAACTATTTTTTTTACTTTTACAAAATTAGCCTTCAACTTCAGAATTCGGCATGGCTTATGGGGGAGGCAGTGTTAACGTGTCTCTCACGTCTGACACCTTACGTAGTAGTAGAAAGAGGGCCTGCCAAGGTGGTAAAGAGGCAGGATGTACCTACGAACATTTGACCCAGCGCTACGTGTCTCTCCATGCATAACAGATGTGTCTTTCGTAATGATATTATAAGCGATACAGGGCCATGACACTAATAAATAAAGAGCCAGATTATGGGTTATTGGGCTAAGTAACTTGTCGCTTAAAATGGCCAGCGGCTTGGCCTTATAACGGGTACACAAGAAGCTCACAATGAAAGTATTCTTATCGGTCAGTATTTTGACCAGCTCCCTGATTTAAGCACATTATTCATTCAGACCAGCCCACTCACCAATGCTTGAATTAGGTTCAAGTTCTGTCGTTCCTTTAAACCGGGGGTTGATTCGGTTGGCAAAAGAATATAGCCCAAAACTCCATCTGAACTCTTGCAGCACTTGGATTGGGTTTGTGCTTCAATACTTCGGCCTTTTACAACAACATATAAATATTAAATTAATCACTATTTTATTTTATTAATTTTAAAATATTTATAAATTAATATTATAAATAAATTATAATCAATTAAATACTTGTCATATCTTAACCAATAAATTTTTTGATTCAAATTATTAATGTTTAGTATTGTGTGCGAATAATAACAAGTTTTTATTTTACAGTGTTTACAAGTATGGTATTTTTATTTTTATTTTTTTAAATTATTAACTTCATCAAAATCACGTCATCACGTCATTGCGAGGTCACTCCTCGGTACTTTATAATGGTTTAAATGCCGAGGCAGGTGGATGGCAGCAGAGAGTATGTCCTACCTTGACCAAAAGCAGCTGCCTACATGCCCACATCCCTACGCACGCAAGGGCAAGAGGTTCCTTCAAAGTTATATGTCGCATCAATTAAATACCACCATCAACCACTCGTACCCATCAATTAAATGGTTGATATTCGCTCACGCAAATCTCTACGTAACTTAAAATATAAACGAGGCTAGTACATAAGTACTCAATTGAATATTTAAAATAATTTTTAAAATTTATAAAAATTAATAATTTTTAAATAATTTATTTAAATAATAAATAAAATAATTTAATATTTTTAAATATTTTTTAAATAAATATTTTAAAAAATTAATTTATTTAATTAAAATTTATTTAATAATTTTGTGTAATTTAATTTTAAAATTATTAATTTTAAAATATTTAAATTAATTAATAATAAAATTATATAATTTATTATTTAATTAAAAATAAAAATTAAGTTTTTTTATTTATTTTAAAATTTTTATAAATTTATTATTATTATTATAAAATTTAATAATAAATTATTTTATTATAAATTAATATTTTTTACAATTAGAATATACAAATTTTATTTTATTTTTAATAAAAATTATTATATTTAAAATAAATATTAATTTTTATTATTTATTTCAAAAAATTTATAATGAAAATAAAAAAATATTTTTAAAATTAAAAATATTTTTAAAATAAAAATATATATACAATATAATTAAAAATTATATATTTAATATTAAATTTATTATATTTATAATTTTATAAAATTATTTTAGAATATAATCTTTTTTTTATAATTATTGTTATGAAAAAAAATTATTTTAAATTTTATAAAATGAAAATAATGTAAACTAAATATATTATAATAAAAAATTTAATAAAATATAATAAAAGAGAAAAAATATTAAAAATATTTATTTAATAATATTAAAATTTAACTCAAAGTTAAATTATTAAAAAATTTTTAATCAAATTAAAATATTTTAAATAAATTAATAAATTATAAAATTAAAATAATTAAAATTATAATTTTAATTATAAAATATTAAAAAAATAATTTTTATAACATATTTTACACTCCAATCCCTTAAAATAGTACAAAAATTAAATAGCGGACTCAGCAACTCCTGTGCATCCATCCTCGATCCAAAAAAAACTAAAACCCAAGGTGAAACTTTCTCCTCCCCGAGGTGAAACTTTCTCCTCGCTGCCCACAAAAGCAGTGAAATTGGAGAGACTGGGAAGATTAGTTTTTTATGCCTGCGCTAGAGACTCCAGTTTTGGTTTGAATTAGAATCTAACCAAATTAGGATCAAACCAAATAAATTTACAACCCAATTAGAATCAATTATGACACTTTTAGTTCAAATTGAAATTAGGATGATGAGTGATCCGATTATGGTTATGACCCTCCAAGGCCCTAGAACCTCCAGTTCCTTTTGAAAAAAATTAAAAAGGATCAATGATCATGATTGTTGTTGATCAAAATGTTTAAAGTGGATCAAACTACTTTAATAATTGTAAAAATATTTTAAAATTTTAAATTTTAAATTTTTTATTTAATAAAAAAAAATTTAATTAAATTATATTAATTTATTTTAAATAATTTTAAATTTAATTAAATTAAAATTTTAAACTAAATCAAAATTAAAATTAAAACTACATATTCAAATTAAACTGAAAATATTAGTTGAAAACTGAATTAAATCAAATTATATTTAACTTATACATAGATAAAAAAAAAGTTCATAGGGAAAGTTTTCTTAATTCTCCAAAACATTTTTTCAAAAGAGGTTTAATACGAAAATAAAAAGATAAGCAACTCTTTTTTTTTTTTAACCTCGTGTTTTTCTTCCTCTTTCCATGTTCTCTTCTCTACTTAACACAATTTTTATCTAGGTGGTGCCTCAAAAGCATGTTGATGTTGAAACTTGACAATCTTAGTTATGGATCCTTTTATGGTCTGTTATATGAATTTTATTAATTGGATGGGAACTAATGTCAATATAATTAGTGTTACTATTGAATCGCTGCAATTCATCCAATTATGATATTACACAAAAATCAAGGTCTCAACACAATATTTAGACATTTATGGAACAATCACATTGCATTGCATGAGAAAGTATGGATTGTAAGGAGCTACCAAACTATTACCTAGATTTGGTCCTTGCTCTAACATGGCGACTCAGGTTGTTTTATGGTTATAATACTGCTATGGTTGTTAATATAATTAGAGGTGGAAGAAGGTTGTCTCATCCGTGCATAATAGGATCTCTTTAATGGTATGCCATCCATAGCACTATAGCATACAGCAATGGAAACTTCTAATGGTGAATATCACTAGTTATAATAACATACAATGAATCCAGTATATGGGCACAATAGGATTTCTCTGATGGTATGCCCACCTATGGCATTGCAGCATACAGCAATAGAAACTTCTAAGGATGTACACAACTTTACTCATGTATTTATATGGTGAAAGCTCATGCGACTTGAACTTGTAAACTGCAAATCTCAATGGAAACATCTTAGTGTTACATAAATAGGCATCATCCACTATTCAACATGCCAATCAAGAGATTTAGATTTTGTTCATTATTTCGATGGCTTGACCAGTATAATATGTATATGTGCAGACAAATATAAAATAGGGTACCTTTATTAAATTATAATGATATCGCACACTCAGAGAATGGCACATATTATAGTTCACAACAACATATAGTCAACCCAATACATGGGCATAGTAGGATAATCTAGAGGCATGTCATCTATAACATTGTGGCACGCGACAATAGATGCTTCTAACACATGAAACTACAGGGGCTTGTAATTTAGAAATTTGATTGAGTTGGGGTCATCAGAGGCTTGAATCCATGTTGAAGACTTGCTTGCCAAATTTTGTCAATGTTGGACATGGAGTAGCTGCATTCATTCTCATCCAGTCCTTCTAAGGCATGCACTATTCCAGCTACCCGCCATGCACTCATCACTCTTCTTGGCAACCAATTCTGCCATACATATATTGCAATTGATTAGTCGCAACTAAAATGGATTGATCATGCAGATATCGTCATGGGATTGTTGACCAATAAAAATGGGTCGATCTCTTTTTAATTGTTTATGAATAATATTTATAAATTTAAGTTCAATCTTACCAAAAAAATAATTATATAATGTGAAAATCAAGATGCAAATGACATATGTACCTCACAAGAGTCCACATTCTCTAGAGACGAGGGCGCTATCATTGCCGGGGTACTATGGTAATAGCAGTCTTTGCGCAATTTCTTTGGTGGGAATTGGGAGAAGGGAATGAACAATGTTCCTTTTGTTGCTTTCTTTTGGTCCTCTTCAGTGCATCCATCACCCACCATTCATACCTACGTGAAAATTCATTAAAAAAGGTAACAAGTTATCTTTTAAGGTAATGGTATGTCATTCATCTAACTTACAGACAGGCATGGTGGTAGACTAAGTCTACCTAATAATTTCAAAGACTAGTCAAGGGAAAAAAAAAATTATAGGAGAGAGAGAGTGTTTAATCAATTACCTTGGCAGAATAACCTTTGGAAAGTATCAAATTACTATGAGAATTGGTGCCGAAAGACATCTTGAGCTTCTCATAATCATCCTTATGCGGGATAGATACCTAATTGAAATCAATACAATACCAAATTAAGTTAAGTAGGACTTTGGAATATCAAGTTGACTAGCATCCAAAATTGAATACCTGGATTCCCCTCTAGCACGAAGCAAAGACAAGAGCATAGGCAACTTTAGTTAGGTTGCCTGTAAAGAGCAATTGGGTTGTTCTCTTTGGTATGCTATTGAGCACAACAGCAACTGCTAGGCTACTTCCATCCACTATTCTCACTTTGAGCTCGGGATGCCTGCGGATGTAAATCTCACCGTGCCTATTCAGCTCCTTCCCCTACAAAATTTAGATTTATGATTGTTATTCTCTTTTGTGTTATCAGAGAGAGACACAAACATACAAATAAATATTTTCTAACCTTATGTTACCTGTTAACTTTAATTAATTGAATGATAATTAATACAAAATGAAAATAATATGAATTAACTACAACTTACCTGATTCAAGAGGCCAAGAGTTAACACTTTAACCCTTTTCGTCTCTGCATCAAGTATGATTTCCTCAATTAAGTGATTAATGGATTCATTCTACCATTTGAGGAAGTACTACCGATTAAGTACAAAAGATACACACAAATAAGTATAGTGACCAGAAGAATAAAATATTTTTTTTTTTTGAAGAGATTAATTAAAGAACTATTAAAAATAAGATAGTGAGTAAGTGAAGAAGAGTTACGGGATAATTAAATTTACCTGTAAATCATAATTGAAGTAGACTTGTTATGTACGTCAATGCTGACTTACGTGTATGTTGTATTTGGGTATGGCCCAGGTCTGTAATTTGAGGCTATTAAGGCGATTCCTTTCAACAACAAATGTACGACCATAGATCCAAGTTAGCATGACGGTCCAGAAAGTGACGGGCCACATCAACCGAAGGTACCATTCAGAAATGTGGGGCCTGGAGGCCAGGTAGGCAAATCCTAGGCGTAGATGGTAGATGGACTCTGGGGTGGTTAGATGGGTCAGATGCACCACATCTGGCAACTCCTCTGGTCTCTCGAGCGAGTTCTCGTACAGCGAGTCAGTAGACTTGTCTGTTGTGCCATAGGCATAGTCGTAGAATGGCATGAAAAGAGAGTAATTGGTCCGGAGTTGAGTGTGGTGCAGTGAGTGGAACCTGCATTATTATCCATCGTTATCTTGAGTTACAAAACTTTATCAACCAGTAATTTAACAATTAGTTGTTGTGGCATATACCAAATAGTGCTTTCTCTGTACAATTAATGGTGTGATTTTGACAAGTCATGTGCAAAAACTAGACATTGCTCCTAACATAGTAAGTTGTACACTGCCGGACTGCCCCTTTCATCAAGTATCTCTCTTCTGCATGTGGCCAACTTAGTACAAGTCATCTAAAATGAGCAATTCAGTGCATGTGGCCAACTTTCAAGTCTACTTATCCTCACAAAGGTCTAACCATGACGAGATTATATCATAACTATTTCTTATTATCATATAATAAAAATAATTAAATTAATTACATTAAATTAAACTCAAATTTAGTAGTGTGATCACGATCACATAACTAGGTTATAAGAAGTCTTACAAAATGAAAATTATAAAAAAACTATCGTTTCAAAATTAAACAACTCACGATGGGGTGTACATGAGATACTTGAGAGGTGGAAAAATCGAGAAGAGCCAATTGGGAATGAGCTCAAAGTTGCAGTGACCCATATTGTTCATGAAGTCGACGTAAGTGACGTAACCGGCGTAGGATGCCACCGACGCCGTTCTTGTCAGCACCGTCGTCAACATTGGCATTGCAAATAGCAGGAAGTATGCTATATGTTCAGCAAATGGATGTATCACAGCTGCCATATCCAACATGCATGCATGGAAATTTTATTAAATTAATGACTATAATTCATATACATGTGTGTGGGGGTGTGTGCAAGTACTAATGAAGAGAATTTCGTTTTTATCAAGTCCAACATAAGTAAACACTAGTCTTTTTTTTCTTTTTTTTTTCTTGGCATTTTTCAATTAAGCTGTTTGCTCTAAATTAGTCAATTATTTACACTCCTTGGGACTGTGATACTGCCTTTATTCTGACATATAGTTAATGACTATGCACTGCTCCTTGTGCCCAGCTCCCGCAAAGTCTTTGCGATTTTCATGACACAACGCTCTCTTAATTCAATCGTTTTAGATGAATGCATTAATTATTGGCCGGTACTTAAAGAGGGATTTGGCTATGCATCCTATGTATAGCCAAGCACATACCGAACCAAAGGCTAGGGTACTACACCCCCATAAATAGAAAATTTTAACAAAATTAGATTGAAGGAAAACAAAGGGGTCTTCGATTTTTGAACCTACAAAACGTCTTTGACTAAAATCTAGTTCATTTTTAAACAAGGGGGAGTACAATAATGGGGATGGTAAGAAGGGGTTGTGCTCCTTAATTTGCAATAACTAAACAAATAATCATTCGCGATTAATTAGACTAATTAATGAATATACTGTGAATATGCTTTGCTGGGTTTGGGACTTACAGGTGATTGGCTCGGTGACAATGGAGGAGTGATGGTGGGAATGATAACGAGAGTAGAGATAGTGATGGTGCAGTGCTCTGTGAAGCCAATAGTACATAAACTCCACGGGACCCACATGAATCAGGATCGTTAAAACTATGCCATCTGTCCTCCACATGGGCAAATGGGTGGCTTCTGGCATCAGCGTGGTCACAAGATAGAAAAGGAGTCCATTAAACAGTATCTGGTCATCCCTGCACGCCACAACATTAAACAAGTTAACATTAGTTAATGAAGATGAGAGGAGTCTAATTAATCACGCATATGTATGTATATAGATTTACCAATTTCTTTCACGGTCTACTTGGTCAAATTCAATGCCCTTGTCGATAATCCTGTTCTTCCCTTGGGCTGTTCTGTAACGGGACAGGCTGATCCATATCTGGTTGTGAACCATTCTCCATATGAGAAAGGGGAAACCCAGTAGGGTTGAGATGTCTCTGTCTCCCTCGGCCACAATTTTGTAGGTCTTGTGGACGACCCAAGGTGCCAATAACACATACTGCATAAATAAGATGCATTTCACAATACATTAAGATGAAATACAACATCTACCCTCCTCAACCTTGAAATTAATAGTAGAGGCAACTGTGACAACGACAATCTTAATTAATTACTTGATAATATATCATTATGAAAACTCCATTACAAAGTGTGAATTCTAAGAGCTGGTTATCGTGACTGAAATGATTGTGAACGACGTTAATTTGGAGCAATTCCTCAAACTTATACTAATCTTTGTGTATAAAAGCATGATCAGTGTGTGTGAGAGAGAGATCTAGTTGCTGATGCCATGGTCAATCTGTGTTTGCTAGAGAAAGAGAAGGAGAGAGAGAGACCTTGTAGCTTCCAAGAGGCTTCCAGGGCCAGTCAGTGAGAATTCCAGGCTTAGAAGCCATACTTGGTGTTTTCTTTGCTACTTCTTTCCTTGCCACCTCTCAAATATATGTTGGCCATATATGGGCATGGGCATCTATATAAAGATCTCTTTAGCACTGGCAAAAGCAAATTCCAGCATGTAACATAGAGAGTGGCCCCACTACCATCCTTAATGGACAGCACTAACACATCTCAACAAATTTCATTATAAGATTTTATAATTTTATTATTTTATAAAATTAATTTTATTTTAATTTTATAAAATATTTATATAATTTAATTATATAAAATAATAATTAATATAAATTTATAAATTATTAATAATTTAATAATATCTATATACAAATTAAATATTATGTAAAAAAAAAATTTTAAATAATACAAAAATTTATTTATACATTAATAAATTTTAAATTTTAATTAAATATTTTTTTTATTGTCGTATAAATATAAGATTAAAAATAAATAATTAATTACTTCATTTAACAATCTCAACTACCTTTTTGCCATCCATGGAATGTAGCAGCATATCATCGTCTTCTTGTGTCCTTGTTTCACTGTTTCAATAAGATGTGATGCCAACAAGCTCGCGCAATTAGGGTTTGCAGTAATATTATATTTGCCTTTTCTCCCGGGAGAGGTTACTTCATATGTCATGCCTTGAATTTTCTCCCACTTTATTGTTTAGTTACCGTAGGGAGAGTTGGCACATGTCTAGCAGCAGTTGGGTTATTAAGCCTCTTAAATTTTTGGATAGTGCTGTCAGTCGCAAAAGGTTAAAGGAAGGATGGCGTTGCGTCATTGGGGTAACAAAATTTACCAAGTGGGGTAACAAAGTTGGCAAGCTGGACCGTGCTCCAACCAACAACATTCAAGCAAATTAAATGAAATCCAACCGTATCATGAAACGTGGTTAATTAACCTACGAAACATTAATCTTGCTAGGAATCAACGTACAAAGAATGAGAAGGATAAGTCATTGCATTATGAATGTTTTGTCAAATTAAGATAAATGTCATAAAAAATGTATTACCAATTCATAAGTAAGAGAATGTATTAAAATTAATTTATATTTTTTATAACTAAAGTTTGTATTTAAATAAAAATTAAATAATTAAATTGATTGATTTAATAGACAAAAAAGACTTGTAAATTAGTAAAGAAAATTAAAAGAAGAAAATAATTGGTCCTAATCATACAATTTAAAATAACAAGAAAGGAGAATGAGCAGAAGAGACTGAAAACCCATAATTGTTTTCATGAGAAAGAAGGAAAAACAGAAAACCGAATCGAGAAAAAGGGGGCTACCTTAGCACAGGAAAGATTGAAAGCGAGGTGATTCTTGAAATCAGGGAACTGGGAATAAACCTTGAAGTTGCTGGCAAATTGGCCTTACACTAGGAGTTCGATGGCTACCTGTAGCCAATAAATAGTCCACATAGTGTTTCGCAATTCACGTATATAATTTTAATACATTTCCCCAAAAGCACATGGTAGCACCTACTCCCGAACAATTACGCAACTCATAAATTTCCAATTCCATGAGCCTTCAATTTTCAAATAAAAAATTTTTCTAACTCTAACAAATTTTAGGTTTTGACTAAGTGTCTCTTCTATTGTCATACAAATAAGAGATTAAACACAAATAATTAATTGCTTTATTTAACAATCTCAACTACCTTTTTGCCATCCACGGAATGTCGTAGCATATCATCGTCTTCTTGTGTCCTTGTTTCTATCATAGCTGTTTCAATAAGGATGTGATGCCAACAAGCTCACACAATTAGGGTTTGCAGTAATATTATATTTGCCTTTTCTCCCGTGAGAGGTTACTTCATATGTTTTACGTTTTACATGATGCCTTCAATTTTCTCCCACTTTATTGTTTAGTTACCGTAGGAAGAGTTGGCACATGTCTAGCAGCGGTTGGGTTATAAACCCTCTTAAATTTTTGGATAGTGCTGTCAGTCGCAAAAGGTTAAAGGAAGGATGGCCTTGCGTCATTGGGGTAACAAAATTTACTAAGTGGGGTAACAAAATTACTTAAAATATAATGATAATTTTATAATATTTATTTTATAAATTTTTAATTTTATTAAATAATATATATATATATATATTTAATTCAATTACGTTAATAAAAATTTTTTAAAATAAAAAATCATAATAATAAATAATTATAAAATAAGTTGAGTTAAAAAATTTTTTTAAAAAATTTTTTAAGTTGATATCTTAGCGTCATTGTCTTTATGTGAGTTATATCTTAAATCCAAAATTAAAGGGGAATGATAGATTTATCTGATTTATTTTAAGTGAAAGAGATGGGCAAAATATAAGCAAAAGAAATCCATCCTTCCTTTTTGCATATAAAAGAAAAAAAAATAAAATTACAATAAGATAAGTTAAAATAAATAAAATAAAAATTATATAATAAGTGTAAAATAAATAAAATAAAATATTAAAATATTTTATATTTATATTATAAATAATTTTTAAAATGAAAAATAATCTTTAAAAATTTTTTAAAATATTTATGTATTAATAATAATTAGTATATTAAGTTTATAAAGAATATTCAATTTCATTACGATTGGTTTAGTGAAACAAGATACTATTAAATAAACTAATTGTGGTGCACAGTTTAGTCTTAATATGAAAATATAATAAAACTTTTTGTACGGAAAATTATATTACGAGTTTGGTAAGGAACAAGAGAAAGGGGAATAACATCTTAGGTAATAATAGAAATAAAAATTAATGCTTGCATGCTATAAGAAATAAATAATAAAAAAAAGAAAAACAAAGGTTTGATTAGTAGGAGTTGGTTTTAAATCATAATTAACATAGAAAGTAAGAGCAAACTATGAATTTTTTTCTTTCTTTTTTGGTGGGGGGAGGGGTGAGGAAGACCACTGATATAACTTGTACAACTTTGGATAAAACTACCGTCAAACTCAAATTTCAACCTGGAAAATAATTGTGAAAACTGAGAATCAATAGATCTAGAGAGGAATTTAAGATAAATTAATACCTTGACCCGTGAGAAAATGTTGCATTCATTCCCATGTTCATCCGTCTCCATATTATATTTTTGCATTCTACTAAGCAAATGACACGATATAATAGCACTTCAATTATTTTGCACTAAAAAGCCACACCACATGCTAATAAATGTTTTTCCAACATTTCTTTTTTAATTTTTATTTAGTTTAACCAGCAGGCCACCAAAAAGAGCGGAGCAAGGGTTTTGAAAATTCAAACCTTGGGTCATCTTACTTGAATTTCCTTGTAAATTTGTTAGAAGTCAACTATCTTGAACTGTTACGATAAAAAAATTATAAAATTTTTTAATAATAAATTAAAAATTAAAATTAAAAATTTGTTATTTAATTCTCGTATAATATAAAATATTTTTTTATTAAAATTATATTAATAATTATTATAAATATTATATATATAATTAATTATTTATTAAAAATATATATATAATTCATAAAAATAGAAAAATTTTATTTTTTTCATGAGTATCATTTATTGTCTTATCTCAAATCATCATATTATAAGAGATTACTTCTTATGACTTTGTAAATCCACCTAAAATAATAATAAATTTAAAAGTATCATGAGATATTTTTATGAAAAGTATTTAATTTTTATAAAATTATTTTTCAAAATATTATAAATATTAAATTATATATCAATTCTAGTGAGTTATGATTTTAATTTAATGAATATTAATATAAAATTAAATGGTTCTAATTATAAACTTTAATTTTAAGTTATTTAATAAAGGTAAATTGAGATATATTAATGGATAGATTTTATAAAAAATTAAGAATTAAAAATATAATTATTAAAAATTAATTAATTAATTTTTTAAATTTAAAATTAATTAATAATAATATTTAATTATCAACAATAACAAAAATAATGTGAGATACAATTTTCACTACTTATTTTGGGTGATACTAACACCTTACAAGTGTATAATTTGAAGAGAAACTGATGCCACTTAAGCAAAGAGGAGGATCACTTCAATCATATTATAATAACCTTTAATCACTTTGCAAGAATATTGATTTCCAACGCCCCAACGCAATAAAATGTGACGTTGACATAAAACAATATAACCTTATTATAATAGAGGAAAAGGATCAGATTTACACTTTGTTAGACGGATTTGATGATAAATTAGACAAAATTTGAGGAATGTACTAAAACCATTTTCGTTAGTTTAGTAAACTTACTCTTTCATATGTAAAGAAGATCTTCCATAAGAGATAATGCTAACAAAGACAAAATCTAATAAAGATAAAATCTCGAGAAAAAGGTGGACGTTTGCACCTACTGCCGAAATGTAGAGTGTACAAAGAAACATGTTTTAAATTAAATAGAGATTTGCGTGCGTGAATATCAAGTATTTAATTGATTGGTACGAGTGGTTTGATGGTAGTATTTAATTGATGCGACATCTAACCCCTCTTGTCCTTGCGTGCGTAGGGACGTGGGCATGTTGGCAGCTGCTTTTGGTCAAGGTAGGACATGTTCTCTGCTGCCATCCACCTGCCTCGGCATTTAAACCATTATAAAGTACCGAGGAGTGACCACGCGATGATGTGGTTTTGGTGAACTTAATAATTTAAAAAAAATAAAAATAAAAACACCGTACTTGCATAGGTACTTCTTCTTCACACATAACACGAAACACTAATGATATGCATCAAGAAAATTATTGTCTTAAATATTGGACAATATTAATTATTGCTATAAATAATTTACGTTATGGTGAAATCAGTATAATAAACATGACATTATCTAAATGAATGTATTGCCACTTTAAGAAAAACTAAATAAGAAAAATAAAAATTTCAGTTGCAAAAGTAAATGTAACATTCATTAGAGTTGAATTGAGACGTGATGTTTGTATTAATTTGAATATATCTAATGTAAATTAACAAAACAAAATGGTCGGCCCCTTGCATCAATGCTGACAATACTCTAATTTCCACATATCTTGCGTGTTCTATTTTCCTTTTGCTTCTTCGACTTTCTAAGATAACCAACAAGGGGCGGCTAATCCCCAACCGCTATGGATTTGCAATTATATAGATAAGGACTTCTTGACATGCATGCATGTGTCACGAGTCCGTACTTAGAGATAGACAATACATTAAATTTAGATACATTTTAAAAAAAATATACGTTGAATGTAAATACGTTGAAAATAAGCAATATAATAAATGTAAGTAGGTGAGAAGTTGAAAGGATGTAATATCCACCATTAGATTAAGGGGGATCTAACGGTTATGGCTTACCCAAAACTTGTATAAAAGGGGACCTCCTACCCCTCATTTGTACACACTCACTATTCAAGTGAAATATATTTCTAAAGTTGATCTCCAAAAGGTTCTTGTGAGTTGAGTGTGAGAAGGCTATTTAGGAAGTTTTCTCAAGGCCGCACGAGTAGCACGTGATAAATTCATACGCCCGTAACAGTTGGTATCAGAGTCTGGTTCATTCCAAGCGCTATGGCAGAGCCACGTTCGGAGGAGACGCTCATCATGGGTGAGGACCACGATGATCGTGGGAGGAAGGCTGATAAAGGTGCTGCCAAGGGAAAGAAAAATCGGGCTGTTTCGAGTTCGAGAGATCCAGTAGGGGACCTGACACATCGTATGATGAAGATTGAATCGTTTGTCACTGATGTCCAAGGTTCGGTTGATGACCTGACCCAGACCGTCGAAGGTGGAGATGCCGAAAGGGAGGAGCTCGTGGCCGAGATGCAGGAGCTCAAAGTCGGCATGGGAGAACTTCGAGGAGAGTTGCTGGGGACCTTAAGGGCAGAACTCCATCAGCGGGATGAGTCCTTGGAAACCATGATGGCGGCTATGCGCGCAGAAATTGCGGAGCTTAAGGGAAAGCTCGCAAAATCAGAGGCAGCCTGCGTGAACGGGGTGATCACCGTGTAAGCACCACGTACTGACACACCAAAGCCAAAGGAGTTCATGGGATCTCGGGTGGCTAAGGATGTGGACAACTTTCTATGGTACATGGAACGTTATTTTCAAGTCATGAGAATCAACGACAGCCAATTACGGGTAAATACTGCATCTCTATATCTAACTGATAATGCTTTGTTATGGTGGCATTGTCGGTCAGACGATAGGTGTGGAAATCCTATCACGACTTGGGACAGGTTTGTTGAGGAGTTTCGACGGAACTACTATCCTGCATATGCGGAGGAAGAAGCTCGCGATGAGCTGAAGCACCTTACGCAAAAAGGTGCAGTACGTGACTACGTAAAGCGATTTTCGGAGTTGCTGCTCCAAATCCCTTCAATGAATGAGACAGAGGCGTTCCACCAGTTCATGAGTGGTCTCAAGCTGTGGACCAAACAGGAGCTGAAGCAGTTCCAAGTGGGAGACCTTATAACAGCAATTACAGTGGCCGAATCTCTCGTGGAGTACAAGACACCTTCTACCTCCCAGTCAGACTCCCGTCCAAAGGATAAGACCAATAGTGGGGGAGATCGGGGCAGATTCAATCGCCAAAATGGAGGTAGACCGTAGGCTGACCCAGCAAAAGACTCATGCAAAATCTAACAGTGGAGGTCACAAGAAGGGACGTACTTACAAGTGTTATTTCTGTGATGGTCCACATATGGCGCGAGATTGCCCGAACAAGGCCAAGCTGGCTGCCCTTTGCAAAGAAGATGAATCAGAAGATGAGGCACGATTAGGTTCACTGCAGATCCTCAGTTCAATCGAGTCCAAGAAGGCGAAGGAGCCAAGGGGACTTATGTTTGCAGATGTGAAGATTGGAGAAACCATGATGAGTGCACTCGTGGATACTGGGGTGTCCGATCTCTTCATATCGGAAGAAGCCGCTAAGAGACTTAACCTTCAGGTTGAGAAAGGAGCCGGGTGGCTCAAGACTATCAATTCCCAGGAAGTCCCTGCCGTTGGGGTCACTAGGGACGTGGAGTTACAGATTGGGCAATGGAGAAGCCAGGAGACCCTCGAGGTAATTCCTCTTGATGATTATGACTTTGTCATTGGGTTGAAATTTATGGACAGGATCCATGCGGTAATATTGCCCTTTGCCGAGTGTCTCTGTGTGCTAGACAAACGGTGCCAGTGCGTGATTCTAGTTCATCGTAAGTCAGACCGTGATCGCAAGATAATTTCGGCAATGCAACTCAGCAAGGGAGCAAAGAAGGGTGAGGTGACCATTCTAGCAACCTTGAAAATCGAGGACAACAAGAGCGAAGGGAGTGAAATCCCAACTGAAGTGAGCTAAGTCCTCGATTCGTTCAATGATGTGATGCCTCCTAAGTTGCCCAAGAAGCTTCTACCTCGTAGAGAAGTGGATCACCAGATTGAGTTGGTACCTGACGCTCGACCGCCTACCATGGCCCCATATCGCATGGCGCCCCCTGAGTTGGAAGAATTGAGGAAGCAACTGAAGGAGCTGCTCAATGCAGGCTACATTCAATCGTCTAAGGCTCCGTTCGGTGCACCTATCCTCTTCCAGAAGAAGCATGATGGGTTACTCCAGATGTGCATAGATTACCGGGCATTGAACAAATTAACCATCAAGAATAAGTACCCGATTCCACTCGTTGCAGATCTCTTCGATCAGCTTGGAGGTGCACAGTGGTTCACCAAGCTTGATCTACGTTCGGGTTACTATCAAGTTCGGATTGCTGAAGGGGACGAGCCGAAGACAACCTGTGTGACTCGTTATGGTTCATATGAGTTCCTCGTCATGCCATTCGGCCTAACAAATGCCCCGGCCACATTCTGCACTCTTATGAACAAGGTATTACACCCGTTCCTAAATCAGTTTGTAGTGGTTTACCTTGACGATATTGTGGTGTACAGCCGGACGCTTGAGGAGCACATTGAGCACCTTAAACAGGTTTTCCAAGTCCTGCGCGAGAATGACTTGTATGTCAAGCGCGAGAAGTGTGCCTTTGCTAAAAAGGAGGTACCATTTTTGGGGCACATTGTCGGGGGAGGACAAGTACAAATGGAAGCAGCAGAGATCTGAGCCATTGTTGAATGGGAGCCACCAACGAAAGTGACAGAGTTGAGATCATTCCTTGGTCTCACCAACTACTACCGGAGTTTCATTCAGAACTATTCAAATATCACCGTGCCACTCACGGACATGCTGAAGAAGGAGAAACCATGGGAATGGACGGATCAATGCCAGAAGGCGTTTGATCGGTTGAAGCAAGCCATGACCGAGGAGCCGGTGCTGGTGTTGCCGATCACACCAAGCCTTTTGAATTAGAAACTGACGCATCAGATTTTGCTATTGGTGGTGTTCTTATGCAGGAAGGACATCCAGTGGCATATGAGTCGCGGAAGTTGAACGATACCGAACGATGGTATACTATTCAAGAAAAGGAGATGACTGCAGTGGTCCATTGCCTAAGGATGTGGAGGCATTATCTCCTGGGGTCGAAGTTCGTTGTAAGAACAGACAACGTGGCCACAAGTTATTTTTAGACCCAGAAGAAGCTGAGTCCGAAGCAAGCTAGATGGCAGGATTTCCTAACAGAGTTTGACTATACGATGGAGTACAAGCCAGGGAAGGCTAACTCTGCAGCTGATGCTCTTAGCCGGAAGATGGGGCTGGCAAACACAGTGAGTCGACCTAACTGTCCATGGATCGACCGCATCAAGGAGGGGCTCAAACATGATCAGAAGGCTCAAGCCCTCATTGGAAATGCAAAAGACGGCAAGACCCGACAGTTTTGGTGCGAGGACGATCTTTTATACACAAAAGGGCGATGACTATATGTGCCACTCCATGGAAAGTTGAGGAAAGAAGTGTTGCACGAGTGCCATGATTCGAAGTGGGCAGGTCATCCAGGGATCTACCGCACCTTAGCCCTCATCAAAGATCAATACTACTGGCCTCAAATGCGGGATGATGTTGAAGCCTATGTAAAAACCTGTCTTATTTGCCAACAAGACAAGATCGAACAACATTCATTACCAGGATTGTTGGAACCACTTCCCATCCCAACTCGTCCATGGGAGAGTGTTTCCATGGACTTCATAGTAAACCTGCCTAAGTCCGAAGGATGTCGGACTCTGATGGTCGTGGTGGACAGATTCTCCAAGTATGCAACATTTGTGCCAGCAACCAAGGATTGTCCAGCTGAAGAGGCGGCTAAGCTATTCATGAAGTATGTGGTAAAGTATTGGGGAGTCCCACAGACGATTGTGAGCGATCGTGATCCTTAATTCACAGGGCGTTTCTGGTCTGAATTGTTCAAGCTGTTGGGGTTGGAGTTGAATCTCTCTACAAGCTTACACCCCCAAACTGATGGTCAAACTGAGCGGGTTAATGCACTCTTGGAGATTTATCTTCGGCACTATGTGAGCACAATGCAAACAAATTGGGCAAAGTTAATCGACGTAGCCCAATTCTCTTTCAACTTGCAACGGAGTGAGTCAACCAACCAAAGTCTATTCGAGATCGTGAATGGCCAACAACCACAAACTCCAAGTGTAGTTGCATCGGGCTATCAGGGGAATAGCCCACCTGCATACAAGTTTGCCAAGGATTGGCAGGAGCAAGCAGACTTGGCAAGGGCGTGTCTTCGTAAAGCCTCCAAATGCATGAAGAAGTGGGTCGACAAAAAGCGACGACATGTGGAGTTCCAAGTCGGGGACTTGGCGTTAGCCAAACTACATGCCATTCTTCGATACAAAGATGTGCACAAGGGTCTAATTCGTCGCTATGAAGGGCCATTTCGAGTGATACAACGGGTTGGAAGGTCGCATACAAACTGGAGCTGCCACCAAAACTAAAGGTACATCCTGTTTTCCATGTGAGTATGCTTAAACCTTACCATGAAGACAAGGAAGATCCAGATCGAGGGGAGTCACAGCGAGCACCACTTGGAGCAAAAACTTCATATGACCGAGAAGTTGAATCCATAGTGGCAGATCGAGTCATACGAAAGCGGTATTGCACGCCGAGACGTGAATACTTTATCCGATGAAGGGGTCTTCCGGAAAGTGAAGCTAGTTGGGAACCTGCCGAAGCACTTTGGCAGTTCAAGAAGGAGATTGACACCTACCATACTGAAGAAGCGACGAGGGCGTCGCCTAATTAGGTGGGGAAGAATGTCACGGGTTCGTACCTAGGGATGGACAATACATTGAATCTAGACACATCTTAGAAAAGGATAATATGTTGAATGTAGACACGTTGGAAATAAGCAATGTAATAAATGTAGGTAGGTGGGAAGTTGAAGGGATATAATATCCACCATTAGATCAAGGGGGGATCTAACGGTTATGGCTTACCCAAAACTTGTATAAAAGGGGACCTCCTACCCCTCATTTGTACACATTCACTATTCAAGTGAAATATATTTCTAAAATTGATCTCCAAAAAGTTCTTGTGAGTTGAGTGTGAGAAGGCTGCTTGGGAAGTTTTCTCAAGGCCGCACGGGTAGCACGTGATAAATTCATACGCCCGTGACACATGCATTAATCTTAATTGTTCCACGTCATCCAATCTTCCATTCCTCTTCACTTTTTATTTTTATGGCAATCATACGGTATATGGGAAAAAAAAAAATCTTTGCACAGTCTATCTCTATTCAAGTTTATTTCTCACTAGTCGGATCAAAAACTTCATCTAGTCCCCATACATATATGGTCGTAATATGCCCAATTAATCTAGTTCATTTTTAAACGAGGGGGAGTACCATAGTGGGGGATGGTAAGAAGGGGTTGTGCTCCTTAATTTGCAATAACTAAACAAATAATCATTTGTGATTAGTTAGACTAATTAATGAATATACTATGAATATGCTTTGCTGGGTTTGGGACTTACAGGTGATTGGCTCGGTGACAATGGAAGAGTGATGGTGGGAATGATAACGAGAGTAGAGATAGTGATGGTGCAGTGCTTTGTGAAGCCAATAGTACATAAACTCCACGGGACCCACATGAATCAGGATCGTTAAAACCATGCCATCTGTCCTCCACATGGGCAAATGGGTGGCTTCCGGCATCAGCTTGGTCACAAGATAGAAAAGGATTCCAGTAAACAATATCTGGTCATCCCTGCATGCCACAACATCAAACAAGTTACATTAGTTAATGAAGATGAGAGGAGTCTAATTAATCATGCATATTATTCTAGTGTAGTCGTATATAAATAACATAAAATATTTATTGTCATTTGAGAGACTAAGTCTTCTTTGGTCCATAAACATTATAGTGAACCAATTCAAGCTTTTCCTTAACTCTCCAAGAGCTATAGCCAAGGAATGGTAATTTATATTACTTCTCTAATTCATACCCTTCACACATTTCAAAGTATACTTCTATAATTAACAACTTAACCCCATATTGAACAAAAAAAACTCTTTTCCATGTTGAGGAGAAAAGTTTGCAAAATAAATGTTTTTCTTCCATTAAGGATTTCAAATTTAATGTTAAAATTCAGAGTGATGAAAGCCTAAAAGAATTATTGAGCAAACTCCCTAATTCATACCCTTCACACATTTCAAAGTATACTTCTATAATTAACAACTTAAGCCCATATTGAACAAAAAAAAACTCTTTTCCATGTTGAGGAGAAAAGTTTGCAAAACAAATGTTTTTCTTCCATTAAGGACTTCAAATTTAATGTTAAAATTCATAGTGATGAAAGCCTAAAAGAACTATTGAGCAAACTTCCTAATTCATACCTTTCACACATTTCAAAGTATACTTCTATAATTAACAACTTAAGCCTATATTGAACAAAAAAAAAACTCCTTTCCATGTTGAGGAGAAAAGTTTACAAAACAAATGTTTTTCTTCCATTAAGGACTTCAAATTTAATGTTAAAATTCATAGTGATGAAAGCCTAAAAGAACTATTGAGCAAACTCCCTAATTCATACCCTTCACACATTTCAAAGTATACTTTTATAATTAACAACTTAAGCCCATATTGAACAAAAAAAACTCTTTTCCATGTTGAGGAGAAAAGTTTGCAAAACAAATGTTTTTCTTCCATTAAGGACTTCAAATTTAATGTTAAAATTCATAGTGATGAAAGCCTAAAAGAACTATTGAGCAAACTCCCTAATTCATACCTTTCACACATTTCAAAGTATACTTCTATAATTAACAACTTAAGCCCATATTGAACAAAAAAAATACTCTTTTCCATGTTGAGGAGAAAAGTTTGCAAAACAAATGTTTTTCTTCCTTTAAGGACTTCAAATTTAATGTTAAAATTCATAGTGATGAAAGCCTAAAAGAACTATTGAGCAAACTCAAAATTTGACTATTCATTAAAAAAATTTATTTATTTTGAATATTCATTTAAAGAAAAATTCAAATATATACAAATTTTTTATTGTTTTAATTTTTGATTTCTTTAACTTATGATTTTAATAATTGAATCAATTATTAAATTAAAAGAAATTAGATGTTTAAAATTTAATTAATTAAACTAATAAAATTAATATTTATTATATATATAATATATAACTAATTAATGAAATATATTTGTAAATATAAATAATTTAAATCAAATTAGTTTAATATAAAGTATATTATAATTTATATGTTTTTATTTTCTTTCATATCCCTTTTTGTTAAAAAAAAATATTTCAATATAATTAAGATAATATAAATTAAAAAAATATTATTATAATATAATATATAATTTTATATATTTTTATTGAAATGTAAATAAATATAATATATAAATATTTTCTTTAATTTTCATTATTCATGATTTAAAAAAAAAAGAATAAAAAAAAGTTATAAAATGGTTATGATTTTTTTTTCTTTAAGAAAATCAATATTTTACTAGAAAAGTAAATCTTTTGGTTATCTTTTCATTTATGAAATTGTTGATACCATTTCAATCAATTAGCACAATGACTAATTGTTATTTAAGGAACCTATCAATTTTTATTTTTGGCGAATTGCAATAGCAAACTAAGGCATGAAATGTAGATAAAACATAATCATCTAAAATTTTTCCACTATCATGATCTAAAACCAAGTTATCTTCCTTCACTTTTGTAGTTTCCTCTACTAATTCAATCATCAAAAGTTTCCCTCACTTATATCAATGCTCCTTATGTCATTTCTCATCTTAATTCTAGCATAGTCCCTTCATTGTTCACTTTTCAACTCTTCATATGTCAATCACTTAGAATTAGTAGAAATAGTTATAATTTGTTGGGATTTTATGTGTGAATTGTGCAATTAAAGAATTCCATATTGTAAAGGAGAAAGAAAAGTAAATAGTTTATAAATAGGAAAGATCCATAAATCTAATACCTTAAGATTTTGAGTTGTGCAAAACCTATAAGTCTATTGCTTATTTGAACCATTCTTAGATTTTTCTTTAATTTTGGATCCTCACGTTTTCCCTATTAAGTAGTATTAGAGTCAATGATTTGGTAAGGAATGAATGTGGACGACACGTGTTTTTTATGGCTACTACCCCCATAAGGAAGGAAGAAATGAATTACACTTCATAAGTGATGCATGTTTCATATGGTTGCTACTCCCAAAAGGAAGGAAGTGATAGATTGCATTTACTAAGAGCAAATCTAGGTGGAGTGGCAAGTCATAGCTCTGGAAAGAAGAGTAATAATACGTATGCACTTGATTATGGCTCTTAAAGTATTTGTAGGCATACACTTCAAATCTAGTAAAAACAAGTTTGGCTCACGAACATACTTGATGGAATGGTAATGGACTTTTGGAGTAAGCTTAAGGGAAGTGGTAAGTCATGCTCTAAAAAGAAGAGTGATAATATGTGTGCACTTAAGTGTAACTCTTAAAGTATTGACAAATGCACACTTTAGATTAGATGAAGCAAGGTTAGCTTACGACTAAGTTTGATGGATTGATAATGCCCTCTTGGTTGGTTCAAGAAGAGTAAGCCCAATATGGAAAAGATTCATAATTAAAGGGGAGATTATTGGAATTTGAAGTATAAATGTGTGAGTTGTACAATTAAAAAATCTCATATTAGAATGGAAAGAGAAAAGTAAATAGCTTAAAAGTGAGAAAAATCTATAAAACCAATGTCTTAAGGATTTAGCTTGAGAAGTGGTATCAAATCTACAAGTTTACTACTTACTTAGACCCTTACTAGATTTCTCCTTGATTTTAAGTTTTGTTAGCAGTAAGTAATATAAATAAATAAAAGTAAATAAGATAAGGGAAGAGTGTGCATAGCTTTATTGGTCCTTAAGATAACCTTTGATCACTTAACTTACACTCAATCACAACTCTGAAGAATAATAGTAATATAACCATTAACAAATAACTTAATTACAATTTCAAAAAGTAATAGTAATATAACTAACAAGAAATAATAAAACAAGTAATTTAAATTACTTAAAGTAAAAGAGATAAGGGAAGATAGAGCATGTATATCAATTTATAAGGATTCAACACATATCAGGAGTCTACATCCATTCCTCAGGATTTGTCTCTTGGGAGTTTAACTTCACTAACTTTGTCTTTTTATTTTTTTATAGGGTGAAGACAACCCTTTGCACCATGTCACCTTAAATTAAATAATAATAAAGTTTCCACGAATTTTCATAAGAATCAATAGTTCTTCACAATTTAGAAACTCACACTTAAATACTTTTTACTAAAACTCTTTCACTCTTTAACAATTTCAATTAAAGCACTCTTACTCTTTTACAATCTCAATACTTGACTCTATAATTCTTACTCATGATCTTCTCTATCTTACTTTTTCTTTTTGATTTATCAATAAGCTTAATACAATATCTCTAATATATTTCCATATTTTTTCACATTATACAAAATAATTATATAACTTTTTTATAGATCAATATATCAAAACAATTATTAGAAATTGATTTCTTTCCATAATGAAAATCAATTTCCAAAATAAGAAACTTTCTCATTAAGACATTGGTCAACAGTAACACTTAAGCTAATCGACCAAACCAAAGTCTTTATAAATTTTTTAGGTTTTTGTGCTTTGAACTATTTAGTCTCATATGTTAAGCACAACTCTTGGTCATGTCAACCAACTTGAATTCTTTATAACTTCGATAATTTCAGTTTTTTAACTACCTTCGGTTGACTATAACCACTAGTTATGTTAATTGGTCTAAAATTTTTGTAATTTTTGACTTCATAGCTTTCTCCGTCTAATCAACTGTAAACATTGGTTTAGTTAATCGACCCAAATTTTTTTTTTCCTTTTCTCTTTGCAACTTCTTTAGAGTTTGGTTGATTATAGCCACAATTTGGTCAACCAAACCAAATTCTTTACAACTTTCTACTTTTCTACTATTATCTACTAATTAACCATTTGATATTATAGGTCGATTCATCCAAAATTTCCACTAATTTTGAATATTCATAATTCTTTTCATCTTTCTCCAAAATCACTCAAGATTTCACTTTATACATTTGTATAAATAAAGATTTAACAAAAAATGAAGATTTTGTAATGTTATTAACTCAAATCAAATTTGAAAGTTAAAGATCTTTTCATAGTAACATAAATCAAAAGACAATATTTGCTGAACAAGTAATCATATTAATCAAATATAAAAGATACATCAAGATATAGAGCAATGAAGTATAACATATGATCTCACTAATCTTTGTAATCTTCTCATAAATCACAACAATTTCACTCTTATTCTCAATTATCTCAATAATCTCCCCCTTTTTTATTATGACAACCATGAATGATTGATGGATAATAAGATAAACAAAAAATATGCAATACCTATAACTCCTTTTAATTGTGTGCTCTCCCTCTTGCTAATGTATTTAAAGTAATAAGGCATTAATTGATCAAAAAACAAGTAAATAGATCAAATAAGACTAAATATCAATGATCAACCAAGTAAAAGCAAAGCATAATATTAGAATAAATATTAAGGAATAATAGATATTAAATCAAATATAAAGCATAAGTATCAAAGTAAAAAAAATAAGGTATAGTCATTTAGAATTTAAAACTGTTCAAAGATTTCAAAGGTTCGAGGGGTTAAATGAGTTCAATTAAATCATCAAATCAAAGATTCAAACTAATCAAAGGCAAGGTTAGCAATGGATCAAAATCTTATCAATTATTCATTTTTCTCCCTGTTTAGCGTCATCAAAATGAACTTTTAGAGTTAAGACTTTACAACTTCCTCTTCTTAGAGCTCCCTTTAGATGAACCTTCTCTCTTCAGTAGTTGAAGGATAAGGGTAGTGTTGTTAAGAGATTTCTTCATAAAATCTTGTAATTTCACCCAAATCTCATCCATATCATCCTTAAGCCCATTCCTATTTTCCTTGAGCTTAACAACTTCCTCAGTCAAGGTAGTCATATTAACATTAATGGAGGTTGGAGAATGAGTTGAAGTGCTAACCAGTGTAGGGCTGTACTTAACATAGGAAGAGGCTTGATTCCCTTAAAAGTGTGGATCATTTTCCTTTGTTTACCAACAAATGTATATGTGTAAGTGTAGTTATGTAGATGAAATGTCCCAAGTTAACATTGGAAGAGGCTTCTCCAACAATAAGTACACCAAGTTTTAAAAGTAAATAACTTAGATGTATTACAAAGGGGAACTTTTGACTAGCTCTTTTTGAGCTTTTTCAATCACTTGCAACATATGCTTTAGCAGATTAAATTTCTAACTCTTCAATAGATAGGTTAAAAGGCATATGTCAAGAAATGTCAAGTTATCATAATGCCCACTTATAAGATTAATGTTGCATGCCACAATCTTCTAAATAATTTATGATTAAAGTAAAAAGGAAGATGCCTTAAAGGGTTTCTTGATATTCTTAATTCTTATGAAAGTGTAGACCATTTACCTTCATTATTTTTTGTTGGTTATCTTATTATAACTTTTTAGAGTTAAAATTGAGTGCGAGTTAAGTGATCAAATTAAATAAACCTAACTTACCCCCTTTTGAGTTGCCCTAAAGACCAATAATCTTTGTACTATTGTTAGTTCAAACCAAATTTGAAATTGAAAGATTTTTTTATGGTAAGTATAAATCAAAATAATGATTATCTAAATAAAGATAATATTTGTTTAACAAGTAATCATATCAATCAAGTATGAGTGACATATCAAAATATATAGTAATAAAGTAAATCATATAGTCTCATTAATCTTTGTAATCTCCCTATAGATCACAACATTCTTACTATTAGTCTCAACAATTTCAATAAGCTCTCACATTTTCCCTACATAGCCTTACTTTCAAAGTATTTGCTAATGCTTTTAGCAAACAAATAATGAGTTTCAATGCTCGATTTCTCCTCTTTTATTTGTGAAAAAGAGATAAGAGCTATCATCGTTTATAGTTGGTAAGCTTTAACTTCACCTTAAACGCCTGGAATAAGTTATTTCATAAACATTACCACTAACTATTTTTATAAATAATCTTTATCATGATTGGTCAATTGTTTGAAACAACTCTAGCATTTTAAAATTATTTATGTTTGATATATTTTTCCAAACTCTCAATCAACATTTTAATATTTTAAAGGTTTAAAATGAACAAGTAAGTTTTTGGTGAAATTAGCATAAGTCGAGACTTTAGTACAAGTTTTAAACCAATCGTCTCATAGATAACATCATCCTCTAATTGAATAAAAGCTATTCTAAATGTTTTTGTCATATGATAGAAACAAAAATATTTTTTAGTTTTATAAATCCAACCTATGAGATCACTCTCATCCCAACAAAAAAATTCCACTTTAATACGTAATTATGTATAATCATGATTTGTACTTCAATGATACTTAGATTAATTCTTTTTACTTACTAATATATCCAAAGGATTCTCTTAATTGTGATTTCACATGAGCAAGAAGTACTTATCTAAGCTCCTCTATGAAGTCTTCTATACAAGTCATTCTAGCATTTTAATCAAATGAGTTTTATGAAAACATAAAATATGATTACAAACCCATAATATCAAGATTTTTTTTTTTTTGTTGACAGGTGAGAGTGATAAACTAATTTTTTTTTTCTCCAAATAATAATGGTAAAGTTATAGGACAAAAGAAAAATTTTTAAGAATATCACTCTAATACCAGATGACAAGAACTTAAAATTAAAAGAAAAGAATTAGAAAAAAATAAAGATATTGATATCTTTGTAGAAATCAACCTATAATAATTTTTTAGAGGTATCAACTTCTAACAAACTTAGAACTTTTAATGATATTTAATTATTTGAATTAAAAAACCATTAAAACATCATATATTTAGAGACTTAATAATCTAATTTAACACTTAAAGAAAATTTTATTCTTAAAAATAATCCAATAAATATATTTATTAATATGAAAATAATTATACATATTGATATAAAAATAGTAAACAAATATTAAATTTCATGAGTTAAGAAATTCTCATAAATAAATGAATCACATCTTGAATTTATGACTTGGAGTCTCAAATTGACAACCTAAAAGATGACCAAATTGGTAATGATTAAAAGTGGTGCTTGTTTTTAGCATCCTAATACTTAAATAAACGGATGGAACTTATAAAAAAGAGGAATGTAGAGAAAACTTGGATGTAGGGACTTGCCTTAGAGACTGGGAGAAGTCAATGCAATATATAAGCTTATGGGGGCTACCCTGCAAGCTAAGAGCCAAAGAGATCAGTAGTAAGAAAGATGCAACGGGCTATCTTGCAAGATATAGTTCGTAGTGAGTTTGCAATAGGCTTCCAAGGGGTAGGTCCACTCGCAAGGAGGGAGCCCAATAGGCCGCTAGATAAGTCCTTATCAAATACAAGCATTAGGCCTTTCTCTTTACATTTTTTATTCTTATTAAGGTAAAAGAGGTAAAAATTTTTATTCTTATAATATCTAGCAATCAGACCTCTTTATTCTTATAAGATAAAGCAAGAAAGAGAGAAAAAAAGAGGGGAAGGGATAATATTAGTTGTTCTTATCTTGATTAACCGTAGAAAAGATAAAAAAGTAGACCAAAGATCATTTAGCGATTGATAACTGATAATTGATGATTTTGTATAAGTGCACGAACACATTTGACAATATAAAATTGTGTCATGTTTTAAAAATAGGCCGTCCATTTCATGGTAACACGTTGCGGTATTGTTGTTTTGGGGTCATGCACTCAACAACCTCATTGAATTTTAACGTGTGGACGTGAAGCTACGAGACACAGAACAGGACGCGTTGACAAATTTGAACGTTTGGTGTACCCGTTTCTGCTGTTTCAATCAACATTTGACCCTAGGTATCATGTGGTGACCCTCAAACATGTAACTTGTCGTGAAATTTAGAATTTAAATTTTAAATTTCATTTATAATTAACTGTCTCTTCTCTAATTTAATTAGATCAAACAAAAAAAAAAAAAGAAAAGAAAGTTTGACGTCTATCCTTATTTTGTTACATATTGCCACCGTAGGAGATACTCTGATTGAGATATGGAATTGCAATTGACCAGTTCCTTGAAAGATTAAAAAAAAAAAAAAGAAAAAACCCAGAAGAAGAAAAAGAAGAAGAGGAAGAGGAGGAAGAGTTAGGTAACGTCAAGTTGTGCTATAACTAGGAGGATCAAAGTAGTTAAAAAGTGAGCGTTTCTTGTATCATAGATTAAGATTCAATTCTAAAATTAAATCACAAGGTTAAATTCAAACATCAAGTTACACAAGGAAAATTTGTTACCATTTTTCTTTTGGTCAATTGGTCCTGTCTACTTTCGAATTTGATATGTTCAATTTGAGAGACTAATTACAATATTGCTAAATCAAAGTTCACCAGAATCAATTACTGGGTTGAATGGAATAAGAGATGAATAAGGTAAACACACCAAAAAAAAAAAATCCAATTCAAGTTTTAGTACATGGCTAGGATGAAAACCCCACAAATCCTATATATAATGTATTTTAAAAAAAGAAAAAAAGAAAAAAAAAATAGTAGCTAAGAGTTCCAACTTGTACAAATTAGATAAATTTCTCATTCAACTTGATTCTTAAAATATTGCAAATTGGAAAAAGAAAATGGTGGGAGAAGCATGGCACTAGATGGATTGGATGATGTATTGAAAGTAACGGCAACTTTAACATTAGACGCTTGCAGAATTTTGGAAGCTACGAATTGGATAAAGGTACGTATTAGGCAGTCAAAGCAAAGATGTTTTTTTTTTTTTCTTTTTTTTTGTTTATATACACGAGGCTACTAGGCACCAGCTGTGGCCTTGGGATCTATTAGATACTAGAAATGGAATTGGTGCATCTTCCCAGCGTACTCGGGCACACAGATCAAATGGAGTTGGCGACCAAAATAGCCAAATCCATAGCCACCACGAGCAGCTGCAAGAACACCATCCTTGTCACCATTGTTGTCTTCTTCATTCGCATATGCACCAAGTTCCTGTGGCCCAAGAACACCCGCCTGAGGTTGTTCACCTTTCGCCGGCGAAACCCAGACAAAAAGAAGAAAGGTGATGATGATCAGGCCATCCCCTACTGCGTTGTGTGCCTTTATGAGGCCACAGACGGCGAGAGGTTAAGGAAGCTGCCCAAATGCAACCATTGCTTCCACGTTGTGTGCATTGACCAATGGTTCCAAGCTCATTCCACATGCCCTCTTTGCAGAGACCAAGTGTTTCTCCTTCATCAACGCGAAGATCAGCAACGGGGGCTAGCCTTTTATTTTCTTGCTTTTTTACAAGTTGTGCTTAGCAAGTTGGCGGATTCTCTAAACTCAGTTGAGATTTCTTGGCCTTTTGATCGAAGTTCAAGGCACGTTTTGCACTACTAATTAATCAGTAATGAGTCATGACTTCTAGCACACACAGTCTTTCCCCTTTCTGGTCATGAATCAACAGAAATTTTCATTTGGATTTTTGTTTCAATTAGGTTCAGCATATTGCAAATTATTTATTCTTTCCTCGACAGGTACCCTGATATCATTATTTCCAACATGATATGCAACGCTCAAGCTTTTTTATGGCAGGTGCAAGCAATTACTCTGCTTCCCTGCAAATTTTTTATTTTAATTTTTTTTTTTTTTTTGGTAGGGGTTGTGAGATTTTTCTCCATCTTTTTACAGGCCACTCTCTCTCATATATAAGTTTTATTTTGGGGTTTTTTCTGGGATTACTGAACATCCTACCAGCAGGCTAATGACTATATAATAGGTTATTGTATAGTTTCCAATGAATTAAAAAATTAAAATTAAAAAAAAAAAAAAAGAAAGAAAAAAAAGGTACTTGCCATAAAATTTTTCCGCGAACCAAGGGACTCAATCAGTAAGTTTCATTCAAAACAATAAGAAGAGACCTTACTAGTCAAAGATCACCGCCCTTAACCGGGGTTCCACCAGAACCATTTATATTTTTGTTGACTCTGACAACACATTCCTTTCCAAAATGAAAGTGTGCTAGCGATAGGTTAACTGGGACTCCACCAGAACCATTTATATTTGTCAAATCTAACATCACATCCCTTTCTAAAATGGAGTGTAGTAGCGAGAAAGGTCAACTGCTGCTCCCCCGGAACCATTTCTAGATACCAATACACAACGAACATTGACTTATTAAATAATATTTAATGTATAAATTATATAAATATAAATAAATTATGAATAAATTAAAATTTATAATTAAATGCAAAAATACATCATTGACAACAAAATGTGAAGGACTAAAAGTTGCTTTAGTTTATCCAACCAACTCTGGAAACCTCGTCCCTGCGTACCCATAAACTAAAAAGTTGTCACCTTTCTTTCATGCTATGAGTCTCCACTACATCCCTCACTCCATATCAACTCTAACCTCTTCAGCTTCTCCTTACACTTCAAATTGGCCTCCACACACGCATTCAACTGCAAAGAACATTTCTAAGTTTCTCCATGTGAAGGCATCCTCGTAGACGCTTAAGTTCCCCAACTCTTTTGACGCAGCTGCAGTCACTTTGCTTTTGCACAATAAACTAAAAGCTAACTCTCCAAAGTTTCTTTCAGTCTACCCATTTGTGGTGGCATCTTCCTCAGTATTCTCGCTCTTGTATCAAGCTGAGACAAGTTGGCTAATTTGAAAAAATGTCGTGGGCACCTCCGTAAGGTCTTCACAATCATACAAGGTTAAGATTTCTAATTACACAAATTGGCAATGGAATCGGGTAACCCTAATCGACAAGTGAGAAATATCCAAATAGCCGCAAAATGCATTAAGTTGCCAATTGAATCAGGCAACTCAACCATCTATACTGAAACAAACACAATACTCTGAAGACGTGCCAAATGCTGAAATGAGTTCTGCAACCACCTCGACATCTCTAGGGTCAGGCCAACCCCATCCCATATGTAAGAAGGGTGCGCAGATTTTTGAGTGTGAAGATTTGATTAATTGACTTCATCCTCCAATCTGCTTTTGCGATCCATAGATGACGAATTCTTTCAATCACATCTGCAATGATTTATCAACACCACAATCTGTAGTAAAACCCTCCAGAAATAGCTTAGCCAAGTCATGATAATAAGATCAGCATAAGAAAACATTCCCCTTTTGGTTTGTCAGTTGAAAAGAGCACCTTGACACGAGATCATCAAAGCATCTATACCTGCTTCTTCCACTTCTTCAATTTCACCTTGGGTTGGTCAGAAGGCCTTCTGCCATCAATAAGAAGAATTAGTTGGTCTCTTTTAAATTCATAATCCTTGGGAATACTACACAATAGGCAAAGCACCATTTTTGGTGAGATGAAAGAATTGATAATTCAATCCAATTAAAAACTGGAAGTATGCTATCATTCTGCACATTCACATATCCACTCTCCAATATTTTTAATCTCAATACCCTTAGCATCTCTTTGCAGCGTAAGGACCCCAAGTACTTTGCAGCCAAAGGTAAGCCATCACATCTCTAGTATTTGTCTCCTAAATGCTTTCCAAGAAGTACCCCCCCCCTGAAAAAAAAAAAACTGCGACACAGCTGTTCGCGCGAAAAAGCTTAGAAGTAGCAGAGGATGTCTATTCCTCACGCCTAATACCGCAGCAGCATTTCGTTAGTGCACTACTAATAGATCAGCTTGTCTTTTGTCTAAGTCGAATATGAGTTGGAGAGTCTTGGATGTTTTGTGCAAACACATTCATTCCGAGATTGTCACAAGGAATTTTGCATTCCTTTCTTCAACCCTTTAAAGGTTCAATTGTCCAACTCAGAATATTATTTGTTCCAAACATATTCAGGAAAATAAAAATTTTTCTTATCGAAATTGTCCTCAATGACTTGAAAGGTTTACACAGAGATTGTAATTTTTGAGATTGACCTATGTGTAATGCTTCAAGAAGTACTCTTTGGGTAAGCGCCTTAGAAAAAGTAACAATAGTTCTTCAACATACAAATGTCTTATAATCATAACCGATATGAAGGCTTGTTGTTCGCTGTCATGTAAGTAGAGCAGAATGGAGCAGAGTGTGTTTCAACGCACATGCGATGAGAATTGGTTGCACAGATGCTATGGCGTGATACACACAGAGGTGGCAGAGTACAGGGACTGTTTGGACCTGGGGGATTAGGCAGCAGTTAGTCCATTTTGGTTGCCTTTCAGGCAATCCCGGCTATAAGATTCACGTGGAATCGGAGTATGACAGAGTTCTTTGGAGCATGATGTTCTTTTTCAATAGAGTACGTGACAAGGGAATCCTTTGTTTCGATAAAATCATCAATGTATCCAGGAATTCTAACCAAATGTTGTCCTTTTGTCCTATTAATAATAGATTCGAGAGGGGAAATCGTGGCACACACCGGCAGTTGCATTTGTGAGTACACCTATCCTCTTGGAAGTGCTAAGGCTTCCAAAGAGATCTCATCCGAGTGGTTTGTGCACAGTGAGGAAACCATTGTCTTGTAAGCTCAATCGAGCCATTGCTTTACATCAGGATCAGTGGCTGCTTATCTCGTGCATCAAAGTACAGTTGTTGATAGTGATCATGTTTGGGTACTCACGTTTCTGTCAAGTAGTTAGCATGCTTTCTGTCCTTGAAGAATTAGACTTTGATGGGTGATGGAGCCATCTTCATCGAACAAAACTCGGGGTGAGCAGAGAGATGCCTGCCAACACACAAGCTAAGAAATAGTGTTGACTTGCCTCATTCATAAAAACCAAGTAAAAGGTGTGTAGGTGAAAAGGAAGCAATAGAAAGATCAATGAAAAGAGAGAAAGACAGCAATGAAAAAGAATGTAATGGAGGCATATAACAAAGTTTTTTTCAATAAAAGGGAAGACATATAAAGATGGGTATACCTAAGTTTAATCAATTCTTACTATGCTCGTATATAAGAATGTAGGAAAATGAAAAAAAACATGTACCTAAAAAAAAAAGCACAGATATTGAATAGTAGTTGATCAGAGACATGTAGATAGCAGTTCAGAGGTGAAGTAGCGCTGTGCTCACACTCAGAAAGATGACTGGTGAATCTTATGGCAGCATTTCTCCAAACAAAACGTAAGAGTTCATCAATATTTGCAAATTTTAGAGTCTAAAAATTGGACGTTAAAGACGATGAAATTTCGTTACTTCAGACAAAATGATAGTTAATATAGTGTCAAGAAAGGTGTTCTAATGATGCCTTTACTTTTCAAATATCTTCTTTCGTAATTCGTCGGGGTGGTGGCTGCAATGTCGGTACATTAGAAATAAAATTAAATAATAATACCATAATGGAATTTAAGTTCGTCATGGTTAAGACATTACAATGAAAC
>CM075429.1:11584647-11768765 GCA_037832385.1 Rhizophora apiculata | reverse complement strand
TAGAAAAATTAAAATTTTGTTAAAAGCTTTTCTTACTTGCTTTGAAGTCTTTAAGGCTATGCATAAGAGAAGACCTAGTTGAGAATATTAAAACTCTCAAATGCATCAACATAGCATGTATGGTAAAGTACTTTTTTTAATTTTAATACCATTAGTGCTCAAGTTTTAAATCTAGTTTTAGTCTTAGTAGATTTTCCTTTGTGACAAGAAAAATTCCATTTGTTGAGCTTGCTACTCAATTCCAAGAAAAAGTATTTAATTGTTCAAGAATTTTCATCTCGAATTAGTAGCTAGGTTATTGTTGTAGCTGAAAATCTCTTTTGCTATCATTTTTATAATATCATATCATCCACATGAAATGTTTAGATATAATCATCCTTTTAGACCAATACTTTGTCTTATTAAACTCTCTATACCCTTCGATATTTATGAATAAACTTGTGCTTGATTTAGAAAAACATTCATTTGCATATGACTTATATTCTTCCCTTTTGCCGTAGAGACACAGCTCTTATGTATTAAGTTACTCTACAAGCCATCTTTCGCTAAAACTTGTCTCACACTTCAAAATTGAGTCATCCCAAGTTAAAAATTAATCTAAAAAATATATGCTTCAAATATGAAAAAAGAGAATGTCCCATTACCCCGGTGCCAACAAACCAAACTTGTGTTTTCTAACACAGTGCTTTATCCATACAATTTGCTTGTCTAGCATTAAAGTCATCAAGTAATATAGTCCCCGCCTCATTCCTTAGTGAGAATATCCATAATAAACCAAAATTTTGGAAAATCAATAAGGTATGCCGCAATGAGACACCGGTTGGGAATGATCAATTTTAAGCTCGGCGCGAACTAAGAAGCAACTGCAACAAGACTCGGAGACTCTTGCACGCCTCACAGGCCCAGATATGTTGTTGGCTTTGAAAAGCTAATGCAAACCTCAAAGATTGATGAACTGTCTTTGCAGAAGGAGTATAAGTGGGCCACCAATTGCGTTAAGAGCAACCTGGCTTAAAAGAAGGAAATTAAACACTAGCTGGTTTTCCTTGCTAAAGCCGTCCACCACAGACAAGAAATTGCATATCCGGAGGATTATGGGAGTGAGGATGGCTGTGCATATTACAATTAAGATAAGATTGCTGCAGGTCTTTGTTCTTTATTAACCTCTCTTTTCTTGAAAGAAAATGATGCTATTGCGATATGGTCTTTGAGCCATGGTCATCGAGAGAGTAACAGATGAGATGAACACAGAATCTGGTTAAAACCTAGAGCTGGAACCCTTTTCCAAGCGCTGGAATAGATGTACGCGCCACTCGAACTTAGATATATTTTTGCGCCTCTTTTATCAATTCTTATGCATATTGTTGGAATTACTGGTATATAAAGCATTGGATGTCCTCAATCAGTAGTGGTGATCCTTAGCTCTTTAATGCTCGCATGCATCTATGTATCCGAAGGGTGGCATCGTCCATGCCCAATTATGTAAGGTATTTCGGCTTAGTTACCCTTTTGCAATGGAATGCGGAAAAATGCATTACCAAAATTTGTTGGAAGTAACAGCAGTGGAGAACCACCCATGAAGGTTCTCCAGCCCCTACTGATGATTGTGTTGGTTACTCTAAGAAAAATGCTGTATCCCGGGCTGGCAAAAGCGAGTCTTCTTAAAGCATCTTTCAGTCTATCCACTACCATCAGAAGTTGCTTGCCTTTCCAAAAAATGTTTGTGATGAAATTGCTAGAATCAGCTAACTGAGTTTGGTTGGTCAAGTTACAGCATTGTCCAATAAAAATTTCATTTGGCGTGGCTGACAAAAACGCGACCAGGTCTGAATTGCGGTGGCTAGTATAGGTTTAGAATTCTTTGATTTTAATAGGCCATGCATGGCAAAGCCAGGGTGAGGTCTTCTGAATTAAGAAGAATTCATTCCTAGGCCGTGCCATAAAAAAGCTCCGTGTAATGGATAAACCGGGAAAGGGAAGCGTTTCAAAATGCCGCTATGTAGCTTGGGTCCCATATGGAAGTCAAGAAAACTTGCAAGTCATGAAGAGCAAACAGGAAACCCATTGGCAAGATGCCCACATTGGTTACAACTAGTATAATGACTTACCATAAAGCCAACGCGAATACTTACTGGCACAACGTGAAGGTATCATTGGACACCACCACCGAGGGCAGCCCCAAAACAAACACAGAGCCAGTATCTCTACAACAAGGCAGAGGAGGAAGGGGCGGGATTAAGAGACCACAGAGGTGAACCGGTGCTCACTGTGTTGAAAGGGCTTTGGTTCCTTTTTCCCCCAGGTACTAAAGCTGGTAGCCGATCAGGCATGCAGTGGCAGGAAGCGAAGATTGTCCATTCAGTGGAATTTTCCTTAGAATCGAGTTAGTTTTGTAAATAGTATTTGCCAAGCCATCCAGATACAACAAATGGGAGAGACCAAACTGCCCAAGATGTGCCGGTCTCGTCCTCTCATTTTGCTAGCTTTCGAGCGCGGTGTGGACATGTTTTTAAGAGAAAGTTATTGGTTGGCACACGAGCTGGCTAAAGTTGCATTATCAAAAGATAGGTGATTTTGTTTCGCCTAAGGCAACACTCAGTCAGTGTTTTCTCCATTATTGATTCGGATGCATGCAAATTTTCTAGTTGAGATTGAAGTTGCTCATCTATTTTCACTCGGGAAAATGAAAAGCCTTAAACGTTATTTTCATCGGAAGACATTCAGAATTCGGCATGGCTGTGGGGGAGGCTAGTGTTTAACTGTCTCTCACGTCTGACACCTTACGTAGTAGTAGAAAGAGGGACCTGCCAAAGGTGGTAGAGAGGCAGGATTGTACCTACGAACATTTGTCCCAGCGCTACGTGTCCTCTCCATGCATAACAGAATTGTGTCTTTCGGGTGATAAGTGTTAAGCGATACAGGGACCATGACACTAATGAATAAAGCAGCAGATTATGGCTATTGGTCTAAGTAACTTGTCGCTAACGGGGTACACAATAAGCTCACAATGAAGTATTCTTATCAGTCAGCATTTTGACCAGCTCACTGATTTAAAGCACATTTTCATTCATTCAGGCCGGCCCACTCACCAATGCTGTGAATTAGAGTTCAAGTTCTGTCGTTCCTTTAAACCGGGGTTGCTTCGGTTGCAAAAGATATATAAGCTCCCAAACTCCATCTGAACTCTGAAACTCTTGCGGCGGTTGAATTGGGTTTGTGCTTTTGCAACAACATATAAAATATAAAATGATCATTATTGATTATTTGTGATTGTTTATTTAAATATTTATAAATTAATATTATAAATTTTGATAAATTATATGAAATATATTATAATTAATTGGCAGCAGAGAATATGTTTATTATATTTTAAGCATCAATTAAATACTTAATAATTATAAAATTTATTTATCGTATTTATAAATATAATATTTTTGAACATATTTTTTATTTTAAATTATTGAGTTCAATCCAAAATCATTACTCATATCGTGAGGCTCACTCTTTACGTACTGTTGTAATGTTAACGGCGAGGGCAGGTGCATGGCAGCAGAAGTGAATGTCCTACTTTGACAAAAATAATAATAATAAAAACTATTATTGCTCCAAAAAAGAAGGCACATGGCGACATGCCTACTTTTAGTGCCTAACCAGACACGAAGGTGTTAGACAAGAGAAGTTAGTGTCGTCGTTTTTGTTAATTATAGATGCCATGTTACTTTACTCGTGTAGATTACAGATTGCTAGGTCAAATTCATTCCCATATATGCTTTTTTTTAAAAAAAAAAAAAATCTTTTTAGCTATTCAGTAACTAGAAATTGCTGCATTATTGCAGGAAGCAGTTAAAGATTTTTTTCTCCCACATTTTTATTTATAATAATAGAATTTAATCTATTTATATCAAATACTCTTGATTGTAGCTATTGCCAAATTTAGTCTACAATAACCAAAGTCAAATGCTGCTTCATTCCTCGATCCTTGTTTGAACAAAATTGGGAAAGTTGTCAAATTAGAAAATTTGTTTGCACTTAAGCCTCTTCAATTCCCTTCTAAGATGATGATATTTTTCTTCACTCACTGTTAAAAATTGCAAAATTGGATGGTGATCAATGTTGAATCTTATTGGTGTTGCTTGTTTGCTGAGCTCGTAATGAATCATTTTGGAGAGCTCATCTCAGTGTTGTACCCGGTGAGAGTGGGTTGCTGCCTCCAGTTTCATTGACCCCCAGCTAGCAGCAAAGTTGGTTAAGGCTGCAGCTGCTGCTCCTCCCAGTTGCAAAGGAGATCAAAAAGCCAATGAAAAGAGGAGAGATTGATGATGACATGAGTTTCTGTTTCTTGGATTAAGATCTTACTCATTTATGATTGAGCAATGAACTTGTTTTAGTCAGTTTTAATTTTCAAAACTGCTACTTTACTTTCAGGGGATCTAGAAAATTTTGGACAAATTAATAAAAAAAAGTGTTAAAATGATATTCATAGCATTTAAAAACATAAATTGTGTTATTAAATAAGAAAAAAAATAGTAGTCTAAACTAATGTAAAACAATATTTTTTCAATTAATATAAATTAGAGTGGGGGCCAATCATCATCAACGAATACATTCTGCACATGGTTTTGATAGTGACAATGGCATAAATTATGGGGCAATTATAAATGTTTTTTACGCCCCCTTTATCCTGAAGATTGATTACAACTTCAGGAGATATTGCGCTATCACTGGGGGTGGCGAAATGCGTACACAATCTCGGTGTCTTCTAGATTTGGACGATCGCATGAATAAAACTGTCTAGCCAGTTCAGAAAGAAAAAGAATGAAATCAAACAAAAATTTGGAGATAAACACGCAAACGCAAGAGTGGAAAGCGAATGGTGTTTAAACAACAAGCAGAATTTTGTCAAAAAATCAGCATATTTAATCATAGATTCAATACCTATTTATTAAAAAAATTCATTATATGTAGTTAAGTAATTGGGCCATATGTATGGGACTAGAATGAAGTTTTTGATCCAACTATGAGAAATAAACTTGAATAGGGATAGACTGTGCAAAGATTTTATTTTTTTTTCCCATATACCGTATGATTCCATAAAAAATAAAAAGAGAAAAGGAAAGGAAGATTTGATGACGTGGAACAATTAAGATTAATGCATGCATGCATGTCAAGCTCCCCAGAAGTCTTTATAACATAATTGCAAATCCATTGCGGTTGGGGATTAGCCGCCTTGCTGGTTATCTTAGAAAGTCAAAGAAGCAAAAGGAAAATAGAACACGAAAGATATGTGGAAATTAGAGTATTGTCAGCATTGGCAAGGGGCCGACCATTTTGTTTTGTAATTTACATTAGATATATTCAAATTAATAAAACATCACTTCTCAATTCAACTCTAATGAATGTTACAATTTACTTTTACAACTGAAATTTTTATTTTTTTATTTGATTTTTTCTTAGAGTGACAATGCATCCATTTAGATATTGTCATGTCTATTATACCGATTTCACCATAACATAAATTATTTATAGTAATAATTAATATCATATATTAAGGATAAAATTTTCTTGATTCAAATCATTAGTCTCTAGTGTTGTTGTGTGAAGAAGAAGTACTATTTTACGTGTTTTACAATGTTTTTATTTTTATTTTTTAAAATTATTAAGTTCACCAAAAATCATATCATCGCGAGTCACTCCTCGGTACTTTATAATGGTTTAAATGCCGAGGCAAGTGGATGGCAGCAGAGAACATGTCCTACCTTGACCAAAAGCAGCTGCCTACATGCCCACATCCCTGCGCACGCAGAGACAAGAGGTTCCTTCACAGTTAGATGTCGCATCAATTAAATACAACCATCCAACCACTCGTACCAATCAATTAAATACTTGATATTCACGCACGCAAATCTTTATGTAATTTAAAACATGTTTCTACGCAAATTTTGTGTAATTTAAAAACATGTTTCTTTGTACACTTTACATTTCGGCAGTAGGGTGCAACGTCCACCTTCTTCTCGAGAGTTTGTCTTTATTAGATTTTGTCCTTGTTAGCATGTGCCAACTCTCCCTACGGTAACTAAACAATAAAGTGGGAGAAAATTGAAGGCATCATGTAAAACACATGAAGTAACCTCCCACGGGAGAAAAGGCAAATATAATATTACTGCAAACCCTAATTGCGTGAGCTTGTTGGCATCTCATTTTATGGAAACAGCTATGATTGAAACAAGGACACAAGAAGACGATGATATGCTACTACATTCCATGGATGACAAAAGGGTAGTTAAGATTGTTAAATGAAGCAATTAATCATTTGTTTTTAATCTCATATTTGTGTGAACAATAGAAGAGATACTTAGTTAAAACTTAAAATTAAATTTTATATTATTTAAGATTTTTTTATAACATTTAATTTGTATATAAATATTATTGGATTGTTAATAGTTTATAAATTTATATCAACTATCACCTTATACAATTAAATTATATAAATATTTTATAAAAATAAAATAAAATTAATTATATAAAATAGTAAAATTATAAAATCGTATAATAAAATTTGTTGAGATGAGTTTTGATTTACATGTTTATAAGTATCATTCTCTTTATTTAATATAAGATGGCTAGTAGCTAAGGAAAAGTCCCCAGAACGTGGGGCTAATGCATTTACTTAGACTACACATTTGCATTATTCGACGAGAGAAGTTCACAACGTAGCATCATCTGATTAGGATGTTATTCAATTTTTAAGACCTGTGAGTTGTTAGTGCTGTCCATTAAGGATGGTAGTGGGGGCCACTCTCTATGTTACATGTTGGAATTTGCTTTTGCCAGTGCTAAGGAGATCTTTATATAGATGCCCATGCCCATATATGACCAACTTATATTTGAGAGGTGGCAAGGAAAGAAAGAAGTAGCAAAGAAAACACCAAGTATGGCTTCTAAGCCTGGAATTCTCACTGACTGGCCCTGGAAGCCTCTTGGAAGCTACAAGGTCTCTCTCTCTCTCTCTCTCCTTCTCTTTCTCTCTCAAACACAGATTGACCATGGCATCAGCAATTAGATCTCACACACACACACACTGATCATGAAATATATCACATTATTTAGGGGAGGAGGGGGAGTTGGGAGGACTTGATGCTTTTATACACAAAGATTAGTATAAGTTTGAGGAATTGTTCCAAAATTAATGTCATTCACAATCATTTCAGTCACAATAACCAGCTCTTAGAATTTACACTTTGTAATGGAGTTTTCACAATGATATATTATGAAGTAATTAATTAAGATTGTCATTGTCACACTCGCCTCTACTATTAATTTCAAGGATGAGGAGGGTAGATGTTTTACATTATCTTAATGTATTGTGGGATACATGTTATTTATGCAGTATGTGTTATTCGCACCTTGGGTCATCCACAAGACCTACATATCTGTGGCCAAGGGAGACAAAGACATCTCAACCCTACTGGGTTTCCCCTTTCTCATATGGAGAATGGTTCACAACCAGATATGGATCAGCCTGTCCCGTTTACAGAACAGCCCAAGGCAAGAACAGGATTGTCGACAAGGGCATTGAATTTGACCAAGTAGACCGTGAAAGAAATTGGTAAATCTATAAACATACATATGCATGATTAATTAGACTCCTCTCATCTTCATTAACTAATGTAACTTGTTTAATGTTGTGGCATGCAGGGATGACCAGGTATTGTTTAATGGAATCCTCTTCTATCTTGTGACCACGCTGATGCCAGAAGCCACCCATTTGCCCATGTGGAGGACAGATGGCATAGTTTTAACGATCCTGATTCATGTGGGTCCCGTGGAGTTTATGTACTATTGGCTTCACAGAGCACTGCACCATCACTATCTCTACTCTCGTTATCATTCCCACCATCATTCTTCCATTGTCACCGAGCCGATCACCTGTAAGTCCCAAACCCAGCAAAGCATATTCATAGTATATTCATTAATTAGTCTAACTAATCCCAAATGATTATTTGTTTAGTTATTGCAAATTAAGGAGCACAACCCTTCTTACCATCCCCCACTATTGTACTCCCCCTCGTTTGAAAATGAACTAGATTTTAGTCAAAGACGTTTTGTTGGTTCAAAAATCGAAGCCCCATTTGTTTTCCTTCAATCTAATTTTGTTGAAATTTTCTATTTATGGTGGTGTAGTACCCTAGCCTTTGGTTCGGTATGTGCGTGGCTATACATGGTATGCATAGCCAAATCCCTCTTTAAGTACCGGCCAATAATTAATGCATTCATCTAAAACGATTGAATGAAGAGAGCGTTGTGTCATGAAAATCGCAAAGGCTTTGCCTGAGTTGGGCACAAGGAGCAGTGCATAATCATTCACTATATGTCAGAATAAAGGCAGTATCACAGTCCCAAGAGTGTAAATAATTGACTAATTTAGAGCAAACAGCTTAATTGGAAAATGCCAAGAAAAACAAAAAAAAGACTAGTGTTCACTTTTGTTGGACTTAATAAAAACGAAATTCTCTTCATTAGTACTTGCACTCACCCCAACACACGTGTATATGAATTATTGTCATTAATTTAATAAAATTTCCATGCATGCATATTGGATATGGCAGCTGTGATACATCCATTTGCTGAACATATAGCATACTTCCTGCTATTTGCAATACCAATGTTGACGACGGTGCTGACAAGAACGGCGTCGGTGGCATCCTACGCCGGTTACGTCACTTTCGTCGACTTCATGAACAATATGGGTCACTGCAACTTTGAGCTCATTCCCAATTGGCTCTTCTCGATTTTTTCACCTCTCAAGTATCTCATGTACACCCCATCGTGAGTTGTTTAATTTTGAAACGATAGTTTTTTTATAATTTTCATTTTGTAAGACTTTTTATAACCCTAGTTATGTGATCGTGATCATACTACTAAATTTGAGTTTAATTTAATGTAATTAATTTAATTATTTTTATTATATGATAATAAGAAAGAGTTATGATATAATCTCGTCATGGTTAGACCTTTGTGAGGGTAAGTAGACTTGAAAGTTGGCCACATGCACTGAATTGCTCATTTTAGATGACTTGTACTGAGTTGGCCACATGCAGAAGAGGGATACTTGATTTAAGGGGCAGTCCGGCAGGGTACAACTTACTGTGTTAGGAGCAATGTCTAGTTTTTGCACATGACTTGTCAAAATCACACCATTAATTGTACAGAGAAAGCACTATTTGGTATATGCCACAACAACTAGTTGTTAAATTACTGGTAGATAAAGTTTTGTAACTCGGATTGTAACTCAGATAACGAGGGACAATAACGCAGGTTCCACTCACTGCACCACACTCAATTCCGGACCAATTACTCTCTTTTCATGCCATTCTACGACTATGTCTACGGCACAACAGACAAATCTACAGACTCGCTGTACGATAACTCACTCGAGAGACCAGAGGAGTTGCCAGATGTGGTGCACCTGACCCATCTAACCACCCCAGAGTCCATCTACCATCTACGCCTAGGATTTGCCTACCTGGCCTCCAGGCCCCACATTTCTAAATGGTACCTTCGGTTGATGTGGCCCGTCACTTTCTGGACCGTCATGCTAACTTGGATCTATGGTCGTACATTTGTTGTTGAAAGGAATCGCTTTAATAGCCTCAAATTACAGACCTGGGCCGTACCCAAATACAACATACAAGTAAGTCATCATCGATGCACATACCGAGTCCACTTCAATTTTTATTTTCGACTGGAAGCCCAATTTTAGGTACTTCCACACACGTATATTCATAGGGAATTATAATTTATAGGAAAATTTAATTACCCCATGACTTGTCTCCACTCACTATTTTATTTCTAATAGTTTTTTAATTAGTTAAAAAAAAAAAGAAGAAAAAAAAAAAACTAAATGAATATGTATTTCCTCTGCAGTATTTCTTCAAACGGCAGAATAAATCTATTAATCGCTTGATTGAGGAAGCCATACTTGATGCAGAGACAAAAAAGGCTAAAGTGTTGACTCTTGGTCTCTTGAATCAGGTAAGTTGTAGTTAATTCATATTGTTTCCATTTTCTATTAATTATCATTCAATTAATTAAGGTTAATAGGTAATATAAAATTAGAAAATATATATACGTATGTAGGGGGAGGAGTTGAACAAGCACGGTGAGATTTACGTCCGCAGGCATCCTGAGCTCAAAGTGAGAATAGTGGATGGAAGTAGCCTAGCAGTTGCTGTTGTGCTCAATAGTATACCAAAGGGAACAACCCAATTGCTCTTTACAGGCAGCCTAACTAAAGTTGCCTATGCTCTTGTCTTTGCTTCCTGCCAGAAGGGAATTCAGGTATTCAATTTTGGATGCTAGTCAACTTGATATTCCAAAGTCCTACCTAACTTGATTTAGTATTGTATTGATTTCAATTAGGTATCTATCCCACATAAGGATGATTGTGAGAAGCTCAAGAAGTCTTTTGGCACCAATTCTCATGGTAATTTGATACTTTCCAAGGGTTATTCTGTTAAGGTAATTGATTAAACACTCTCCTCTCTCCTATAATTTTTTTTTTCCCTTGACTAGTCTTTGAAATTATTAGGTAGACTTAGTTTATGGCGATGTCTGTCTGTAAGTCAGATGAATGACATACCATTACCTTAAAAAATAACTCGTTACCTTTCTTATTGAATTTTCACGTAGGTATGGATGGTGGGTGATGGATGCACTGAAGAGGACCAAAAGAAAGCAACAAAAGGAACATTGTTCATTCCCTTCTCCCAATTCCCACCAAAGAAATTGCGTAAAGACTGTTATTACCACAGTACCCCGGCAATGATAGTGCCCTCGTCTCTAGAGAATGTGGACTCTTGTGAGGTATATATGCCATTTGTATCTTAATTTCCACAGTATATAATTATTTTTTGGTAAGATTGAACTTAAATTTACAAATATCATTCATAAACAATTAAAAAGAAATCGACCCATTTTTATTAGTCAACAATCCCACGACGATATCTGCACAATCAATCCATTTTAGTTGCGACTAATCAATTACAATATATGTGTGGTAGAATTGGTTGCCAAGAAGAGTGATGAGTGCATGGCGGGCAGCTGGAATAGTGCATGCCTTAGAAGGACTGGATGAGAATGAATGCGGCTACGCCATGTCCAACATTGACAAAATTTGGCAAGCAAGTCTTCGACATGGATTCAAGCCTCTGATGACCCCAACTCAATCAAATTTCTAAATTACAAGCCCCTATAGTTTCATGTCTTAGAAGCATCTATTACCATGTGCCACAATGTTATAAATGACATGCCTCTAGATTATCCTACTATGCCCATGTATTGGGTTCACTATATGTTGTTGTGAACTATAATATGTGCTATTCTCTGAGTGTGCGATGTCATTATAATTTAATAGAGGTGCCCTGTTTTATATTTGTCTGCACATATTATACTGGTCAAGCCATTGAAATAATGAACAAAACCTAAATCTCTTGATTGACATGTTGAATAGTGGATGATGCCTATTTATGTAACACTAAGATGTTTCCATTGAGATTTGCAGTTTACAAGTTCAAGTCGCATGAGCATTCACCATATAAATACATGAGTAAAGTTATGTACATCCTTAGAAGTTTCTATTGCTGTATGCTGCAATGCCATAGGTGGCATACCATCAGAGAAATCCTATTGAGCCCATATACTGGATTCACTGTATGTTATTATAATTAGTGATATTCACCATTAGAAGTTTCCATTGCTGTATGCTATAGTGCTATGGATGGCATACCATTAAAGAGATCCTATTATGCACGGATGAGATAACCTTCTTCCACCTCTAATTATGTTAACAACCATAGCAATATTATAACCATAAAACAACCTGAGTCGCCGTGTTAGAGCAGGGACCAAATCTAGGTAACAGTTTGACAGTTCCTTACAATCCATACTTTCTCATGCAATGCAATATGATTGTTCCATAAATGTCTGAATATTGTGTTGAGACCTTGATTTTTGTTTAATATCATAATTGGATGAATTGCAGCGATTCAATAGTAACACTAATTATAGTGACATTAGTTCCCATCCAATTAATAAAATTCATATAACAAACCATAAAAGGATCCATAAATAAGATTGTCAAGTTTCAGCATCAACATGCTTTTGAGGCACCACCCAGACAAAAATTGTGTTAAGTAGAGAAGTGAACATGGAAAAAGGAAGAAAAACACGAGGTTAGAAAAAAAAGAAAAAAGAGTTGCTCATCTTTTTATTTTTGTATCAACAAGAGTTGTACCTCTTTGAAAAAATGTTTTGGAGAGTTAAGGAGACTTTTCATATGAACTTTTTTTTTACTATGCATAGACTAAATATAATTTGATCTAATTCAGTTCTTACCCAATATTTTCAGTTTGATTTGAATGAGTAGTTTTAATTTTAATTTTAATTTAGTTTAAAGTTTTAATTTGATTTAAATTTAAATTTCACTTAAATTTAATTTTAATTTAATTTAGTTTGAAATTATTTAAAATAAATTAATATAATTTAATTAAATCATTTTTTTATTAAATAAAAATTTAAAATTTAAAATTTTAAACATTTCTATAATTGTCAAAGTAATTTGGTTTGCTCTAAACTTTTTGATCAACAATAATCATGATCATTGATCCTCTTTAATTTTTTTCAAAAGGAACCGGAGGTTCTAGGGCCTTGGAGGGTCACAACCATAATCGGATCACTCGTCACCCTAATTTCAATTTGAACTAAAACTGTCGTAATTGATTCTAATTGGGTTGTAAATTTATTTGGTTCGATCATAATTTGGTTAGATTCTAATTCAAACCAAAACTGGAGTCTCTAGCATAGGCATAAAAAACTAATCTTCCCAGTCTCCCCAATTTCACTGCTTTTGTGGGCAGCGAGGAGAAAGTTTTACCTTGGGTTTGAGTCTTTTTGGATCGAGGATGGATGCATAGGAGTTGCCGGGTCGCTGTTTAATTTTTGTACTATTCTAAGAAATTATAGTGTAAAATATGTTATAAAAATTATTTTTTAATATTTTATAATTAAAATTATAATTTTAATTATTTTAATTTTATAATTTATTAATTTATTTAAAATATTTTAATTTCATTAAAATTTTTTTAATAATTTAACTTTAAATTAAATTTTAATATTATTATTTATTTTTTATTAAATAAATACTTTCAATACTCTTTATTTCTTATTATGTTTTATTAAATTTTTTTATTAAATATATTTAATTTATTTAATTTGTATTAGTATCATCTTATAAAATTTAAAATAACTTTTTTTCATAATAATAATTATAAAAGAGAGATTATATTTAAAATAATTTTACAAAATTATAAATATAATAAATTTAATATTAAATATATAATTTATAATTATTTTGATTGTATATATATTTTTATTTTGAAAATATTTTTAGTTTTAATGAATATATTTTTATTTTCCTTGTAAATTTTTTAAAATAAGTAATTGAAATTAATATTTATTTTGAATGTAATAATTTTTTATGAAAATAAGATAAAATTTGTATATTTTAATTATAAGAAGGTATTAATTTATAATGAAATGATTTATGATTATTAAATTTTATAATAATAATAAATTTTTAAAAATTTTAAAATAAGTTAAAAAAAATTTATTTTTATTTTTAATTAAATAATAAATTGTATAATTTTATTATTAATTATTTGATTTAAGTGTTTTAAAATTAATAATTTTATAGTTAAATCATACAAAATTGTTAAATAAATTTTAATTGAACAAATTAATTTTTTAAATATTTATTAAAAAAAATTATTAAAAAATATAAAATTGACTTATTTATTATTATTTTATAATTAAAATTATAATTTTATTTATTTTAATTTTATAATTTATTTATTTATTTATAATATTTTAATCAGATTAAAAATTTTAATATTTTAATTTTAATATTAATACTTATTTATTTTTTTATTAATTAATATTTTATAAGATTTAAAATTATTATAAATAATATATTATATTAATAATTTATTAAAAAATTATTTTATAAATTATTTATAAAATTTATTAAAATAAATTATTTTAAAATTATTTTTTTTTATAAGTTTTAAAAATTATTTTAAATAACCTCGTTTTAAGTTATATAAAAATTTGTGTGCGCGATATAAACCATTTAATTGATTGGTACGCTGGTTTGATGGTGTTATTAAATTGATGCGACATCTAACTTTGAAGGAACCTCTTGTCCTTGCGTGCGTAGGGATGTGGGCATGTAGGCAGCTACTTTTGGTTAAGGTAGGACATACTCTCTGCGTCCATCCACCTGCCTCGGCATTTAAACCATTATAAAGTACCGACAAGTGAATGATGTAATTTTGGTGAATTTAATAATTAATTAAAAAAATAAAAATATTATATTTATAAAATAAATTTTATAATTTTAAATTTTAATAAAATAAAAATATTTATTAATTATTTTTATATAATATTCTATATTATAAAATATAAGTATTTTAATTATAAAAAAAATATTAATTTATAATAAAATAATTTATAATTATTAAATTTTATAATAATAATAAATTTATAAAAATTTTAAAATAAATATAAAAAATTAATTTTTATTTTTAATTAAATAATAAATTATATAATTTTATTATTAATTATTTAATTTAAATATTTTAAAATTAATAATTTTAAAGTTAAATTATATAAAATTATTAAAAAAATTTTAATTGAATAAATTAATTTTTAAATATTTATTAAAAAATTATTTTAAAAATATCATTATTTTATTTATTATTATTTTATAATTAAAATTTTAATTATTTAAATTTTATAATTTATTTATTTATTTATTTTATAATATTTTAATTAAATTAAAAAATTTTAATAATTTAATTTTTATATTAATATTTATTTATTTATTATTAATTAATATTTATAAAATTTAAAATTATTATAAATAATATATTATATTAATAATTTTATTAAAAAATTATTTTATAAATTTTTGTTCTAAAATTTTTTTAAAAAATAATTATAAAATAAAATTAATACTTATTTTTCGTATACAATATTTTTGTTTATAAATTAATAAATTTATTATTTAAAATATGATAAATATTTAATTAATTATAATTTATTTATAATATTATAAAAATTAATAAAATAAAATAATAATAAATTTTATATTTTATACGTTGTTGCAAAAAGACGGGGGCATTAAAGCGCAAACCCAATCCAAGTGCTGCGAGAGCTCAGATGGGGTTGGGCCATACTCTTTTGCCAACCCAAACGACAGAACTTGAACCTAATTCAAGTATTGGTGAGCCTATAGTGGGCTGGTCTGAATGAATAATGTGCTTAAATCAGTGTCCAAATACAACTATTTTACCAACGTGGATGGGTTATTGGGCCCAATTCATGCACCACATCGATTCTCCATCTCGTCCTTGCGTGTAAAAAACTGAAAATATAAGGACTAGAAAAAGGAAAACACAAGGAGAAAAGTAACAAAAGAGGAAAGTAAAAGAGCTCGCGTGAACGTAGAAGTGATAAAATTCCACAAGCAAATTCCTAACCACTTTCATGACATTAATCTTTATATTATAATCACCTTTAATAAATGAATTTTAGTCGTTTAGCAGTTTAGTACCAAATATTCCCTTAGATCTTGAACCGCCCTTAATTTAAGGGTGGGAGGAGGGTGCCTCTGATGGAGTCCTAGATCTAAGTTGATAGTTGATAGGACTAATTCTTTTCTTGATCTATTAAGTTTCATTAATTATAAATTATAATAAAAAATATTTTATTTTATTTTTATAAATTAAATAAAATTAATTTTTAAGAATTTAAAAATATAAAATTTAATTTTTAGTTACTAAATATTTTTTAAAAATTATTTTTATAAAATTTTTAATTTCAGTATAAATAATATTTATTATCAGATAAATAAGTAAAATGATCAAAAAATTTATAAAAACTAAATACCGCACACATACATTAGTGCAAATGATATAGATATATTATTCATATTATTTATTATTATATTTAAGATATTAAGTTTGAATAATAATTTTTATGAAAAAAAATTGTTTACACCTCAAAATTCACTAAGAAGGCAACTTTTGTTATCATCCTCCACTCTCCATTTACCCCATAAATGAAATCAAGGCCTCGTTGGAAAGTCATTTTCCGACAAATAAGAAAATTACAAAAGTTGGTAATTTATCGGCATGCTTTCTTTTGTTGCAATGCACACACATGAATGTATACAATCCCACAAATTTGTTCTTTGTGCAATCACCACAGAAGCTAGACTTCATTATTTTTTTTTTCTAATCAAAATTTTCAAGAGTAGTTTGTTTCTTTTGTTAATTATGTGTATATATTGATGTATAAAATATATAATTATTATAATTTTCATTGAAAAAAACTTCATGATATATTGAAAATAACATTTTTCATTATTTTTGAAAAAATTAATTTAATAATTACAATTGTATATGCGAATTCACCATATTAAAGTTATGTGATTTGAAAATATCATTTTAGTAACTTTATAAACATTAAAATCCATTAAAATTTCATTTTAATTTTATAAATATATAAATTTTCAAAAAATATCAATAAGTGAAATTTTTTTTCTATTTACTCTCTCTCTTTTCTTTTTTTTTTTTTTATCTTTTATATTACTAAAAATTTTTTATTTATTTAATTATTTTATTTCAATTAATCCATATGTATTCCTCAATTTATATTTTAAAATGTTGACTAAGACAAATACTTTAATTGTGAGCCTTTTATGTAACCATTATAAGTTCAAGCCACTAGGCATTCTAAGCGAGAAGTTATTTAGCCCAATAGCCCATTATAAGGCCTAGCCGCAAGGCATTCATAGTGAGCTTCTTATGTATCCTTTACGACAGAACTTGGGTGTCTTTCACTATTCAACATGTGAATCAAGAGACTTAGGTTTTGTTCATTATTTCAAGGGCTTCACCACTATAATATGTGCAGACAAATATAAAACAGAGCACCTCTATTAAATTATAATGACATCACACACTCAAAGAATGACAAATATCATAGCTCACAACAACATATAGTGAACCTAATACATGGGCATAGTAGGATAATCTAGAGGCATGTCATCTATAACATTGTGGCACACGACAATAGATGCTTCCAAGACATGAAACTACAGGGGCTTGTAATTCATAAATTTGATTGAGTTGGGGTCATCAAAGGCTTGAATCCATGTTGAAGACTTGCTTGCCAAATTTTGTCAATGTTGGACATGGAGTAGCCGCATTAATGCTCCTTCAGCCCTTCTAAGGCATGCACTATTCCAACTGCCAGCTGCATGCCATGCACTCATCACTCTTCTTGGCAACCAATTCTGCCATACATATATTGCAATTGATTAGCTCCAACTAAAATGGATTGATCGTGCAGATATCATCATGAGATTATTGACCAATAAAAATGGGTTGATCTCCTTTTAATTGTTTATGAATGATATTTGTAAATTTAAATTCAATCTTACCAAAGAATAATTATATACTGTGAAAATCAAGATGCAAATGGCATATATACCCCACAAGAGTCCACATTATCTAGAGATGAGGGCGCTATCATTGCCAGGGTACTGTGGTAATAGTAGTCTTTGTGCAATTTCTTTGGTGGGAATTAGGAGAAGGGAATGAACAATGTTCCTTTTGTTGCTTTCTTTTGGTCCTCGTCAGTGCATCCATCACCCACCATCCATACCTACGTGAAAATTCATTAAGAAAGGTAGCGAGTTATCTTTTAAGGTAATGGTATGTCATTCATCTGACTTACAGATAGGTATGGTGGTAAACTAAGTCTACCTAATAATTTCAAAGACTAGTTAAGAGAAAAAAAATTGCAAGAGAGTGGAGAGTGTTTAATCAATTACCTTGGCAGAATAACCCTTGGAAAGTATCAAATTACCATGAGAATTGGTGCCGGAAGACTTCTTGAGCTTCTCACAATCATCCTTATGTGGGATAGATACCTAATTGAAATCAATATAATACCAAATCAAGTTAGGTAGGACTTTGGAATATGAAATTATTTTGGAATATCAAGTTGACTAGCATCCAAAATTGAATACCCGGATTCCCTTTTGGTAGGAAGCAAAGACAAGAGCATAGGCAACTTTAGTTAGGCTGCCTGTAAAGAGCAATTGGGTTGTTCCCTTTGGTATGCTATTGAGCACAACAGCAATTGCTAGGCTACTTCCATCCACTATTCTCACTTTGAGTTTAGGATGCTTGCAGATGTAAATCTCACTGTGCCTGTTCAGCTCCTTCCCTTACAAAATTTAAATTTATGATTGTTATTTTCTTTTGTGTTATCAGAGAGAGACATACATACACATATATATTTTCTAACCTTAATTAATTTAATGATAATTAATAGAAAATGGAAATAACATGAATTTACTATAACTTGCCTGATTCAAGAGGCCAAGAGTCAACACTTTAACCTTTTTCGTCTCTACATCAAGTATGGCTTCCTCAATCAAGCGATTAATGAATTCATTCTTCCATTTAAGGAAATACTGTAGAAGAAATATAGATTCATTTAGTTTTTTTTTTCTTTTTTTTTTTATTCTGAACAGACTAATTAAAGAACTATTAGAAATAAGATAGCGAGTAAAGACGAGTCATAGGGTGATTAAATTTTCCTATAAATCATAATTCCCCTGGAATATACGTGTGTGGAAGTACCTAAAATTGGGCTTCCAGTCGAAAATAAAAATTGAAGTGGACTTGGTCTTGTATGTTGTATTTGGGTACGGCCCAGGTCTGCAATTTGAGGCTATTAAAGCGATTCCTTTCAACAACAAATGTACGACCATAGATCCAAGTTAGCATGACGGTCCAGAAAGTGACGGGCCACATCAACCGAAGGTACCAGTTAGAAATGTGGGGCCTGGAGGCCAGGTAGGCAAATCCTAGGCGTAGATGGTAGATGGACTCAGGGGTGGTTAGATGGGTCAGATGCACCACATCTGGGAACTCCTCTGGTCTCTCGAGTGGGTTTTCAAATGGACTGGACCTTGAACTCACCACCAGGAAGTTAAGAACACCCACAACCCTCCATTCATTGATTATTTCTGACCATTCATTACCGGCCGTTACTTAAGAGGGATTTAGCTATGCATACCATGTGCAGCCACGCACAAACCGAACCAAAGGCTAGTGTACTACACCACCATAAATAGAAAAATTTAACAAAATTAGATTGAAGTAAAACAAATGGGGCTTCGATTTTTGAACCAACAAAACATTATTAACTAAAAACTAGCTCATTTTTAAACAAATAATAGTGGGGATGGTAAGAAGGGGTTGTGCTCCTTAATTTGCAATAACTAAACAAATAATCATTCGCGATTAATTAGACTAATTAATGAATATACAATGAATATGTTTTGCTGGGTTTGGGACTTACAGGTGATTGGCTCGGTGACAATGGAGGAGTGATGGTGGGAATGATAACGAGAGTAGAGATAGTGATGGTGCAGTGCTCTGTGAAGCCAATAGTACATAAACTCCACGGGACCCACATGAATCAGGATCGTCAAAACTATGCCATCTGTCCTCCACATGGGCAAATGGGTGGCTTCTGGCATCAGCGTGGTCACAAGATAGAAGAGGATTCCATTAAACAATATCTGGTCATCCCTGCATGCCACAACATTAAACAAGTTACATTAGTTAATGAAGATGAGAGGAGTCTAATTAATCATGCATATGTATGTATATAGATTTACCAATTTCTTTCACGGTCTACTTGGTCAAATTCAATGCCCTTGTCGACTATCCTGTTCTTGCCTTGGGCTGTTCTGTAACGGGACAGGCTGATCCATATCTGGTTGTGAACCATTCTCCATATGAGAAAGGGGAAAACCAGTAGGGTTGAGATGTCTTTGTCTCCCTCGGCCACAAATTTGTAGGTCTTGTGGACGACCCAAGGTGCCAATAACACATACTGCATAAATAAGATGCATTTCACAATACATTAAGATAATGTAAAACATCTACTCTCCTCAACCTTGAAATTAATAGTAGAGGCAACTGTGACAATGACAATCTTAATTAATTACTTGATAATATATCATTATGAAAACTCCATTACAAAGTGTGAGTTCAAATGAGGGTTTACTAAGACAATGTTTGTGTGACATGAGAGAAAGGTTATCAAATAATACACCGGCATGCCATAACTAGGGCAAAATATACATATAAATAAGGTAAAAGGAAATACATCAATGAAAATGAAGCAGCAACCAAAGTTGGCAAATAGGAATATTTAAGCACAAATACAAGGCATAGAAGTAGAACAACACAACAAACTTGCAACATTTTTCCATACATGGTATTGGTTCTTTACCCAAAATTTCTATATCAAATAATTGTTCATCAGCAATTAAGTTGTGCACCAAATGAAGTAGAAGTAAATCAAGAGTTAATAACACATGTCTGAAGCTTATCTATGTTTGTTGGTGGAAACATATATAACCAATTTGGAAAATTCTCTCTCACCACACAAGGAGGAATGTTGGAATGTAGTAGGCAGTATTCAAAAACCCATAGGGCAATTCCAGAAATTCTATATCTCTTGAGCTTCTTCAACATCCTGGCAAGTTATACGAATAAGAATAAGAGATAAAATAATTCATGAATGCAATGCAAACTTAAAACACAATAGACATTATACAGGCATTCTGATTCACACTTTTATTTTCTTCCGAGAAAGATCATTATAAGTAAGTTGGTTCCAACCATCATTAAGGTAACGAGAAAAGGCAAGATTAGTACAAAGCGAATAAAAAAAAGGGAAATGAGGGGGCTGAGGGACAATAAAAGGAAATGTTATATACCAACAACATAATTTATAATTCATCAATTGGTTTAATATAGTGCACCCTATTAACCAAATCTTCGTGCTCTCATTTGCTTTTTACCCCCTTCCATCTAGTCCCTGATAAACACAAACCTGTCCACCACTCACCTGATGTAGACCTTGATTTGAGATCATAGACAAGAATCAAACATACAACAATAGATGCAGTTACAAGATTAGAAGCGTATTTTGAAAAAAAAAAACAACGCTATCCTATACATCGAGTTGGGGCTGAAATCCCAAATTAGCACTTGTAAGGAATCACTTATTAGCTTAAAACCCCCCCAAAAAAAACCTTTTGAAAAACACAGAATTTACTTAAATTCACAAGTCATTGGTGCAAATAAAGGGGGCCAAATTCACCGACCCATAGGTATAAAAATCATAGCTTTTGCAGATTTTTATATCACTTTGTGACATCAAGAATTCCTAAAACAAAAAGGGAAAATAGACAAAAGAACTAAAATAGATAGAAGAAATGAAACTCACATTGCCTTCGCTGTTAATTGAGCAAAGGTGGGGAGAGAGTTTCCAACTTGTTGAGAAATTTTCAGAGCATTTCGAGTAATGGTGCCTTGAAATTCTACAAATGCAGATGATGGAAGGCAACTCACCCAGACCCTACACCTCAAAAATAAATAAATAAAATAAAACTATTTTTTGAAATTTTTATTATAATTTTCAGGAAAAGAAACCACAATTTTTTTTTTTTAATGACGAGAATAAAAAGAAAAACGGTAAATGAAAATTGGGAAAGAGTGTTGTGCAAGAAGGTTACTACAGAGTAGGAGCCGATGTTGGGCAAGACAGATATGTTTTGGTTGGGTTGATTGACTGTAAGCGTACACAAATTTCGTATTTATAATAACAACGGTAATTATACATTTAAAAAAATATTTTTTTTATAAATAATTTTAAATTAAGTTATTTTTGAAAGTAAAATTTGTTTGCATCTTATTTTTATTTATTTTTAAATTTTTTTTAATATATATTAACAAATTTTTTTAAAAAATTATTATATATTAAAAATAATAAATTAAATAAAAAATTAATTTAATTAATTTTTATAAATTTTATTAATCTAATAAATATTTATTATTAAAATTTTATTTTTTAGAATATAAATATTTTTTTAATAATAATAATAATAATAAATAAATAAATAAAAATTTATTGATGTATATATTTAAAAGAAATTTATTATTTTTTATTTTAAATAAAAATATTTTATTCTTTACTTAAAAAATATTCTAAATATTTTACTGAAATTTTTAAATTAATAATTATTAATATTATTATTCAGTTAAATTAATTTTTTTTTATACATATGACATTAAATAGATTTAATTATTTTAAAAATTAAATTAAATTATAAATCTCTTATTTATAAGTATCCTATTGAGATAAACTAAAATGAAAAATAAAAAAAATCTAGGCAATCACTGATTAGATACTTTGGTGGGACACTCGAAGTTTATGGTTTACCCATATGTTGTGATCAAGTTGTAAAGAAGCTGGTGCAGCACCATCCTGCAATGACCATAGGGGTAATCTTTCTTTCCTATATCCTTTTGGATTTCAAGACATTGGTGTTTTTATTGGCCCAAATATAATGTAGTCAACACAAGTTGCAAGAACTTGCCAAAGCCCTTCAGAACTTGTTATGTCTGCATGTGCACATGCATTTTCATCTTTTTGTCTGTATTCTTCTGTGATTATATGAAATACTTATTAATCTTACTCATACTTGAATATAAATGCATCAAAATTATCAAAATGATGATATTATTTGCTCTGCACAAAATTTCAGAGACTAAATTATACAATATAGTTTCTCTTCGGCATGGCAACACTGCAAAACCTGTCTCTTGTGAGGTCTTGCATTAGAGATGCATGTTCTGGAATTCTCTTTTGCGAATTGTCGAATAGAGTACTCAATTGAAAAAAGTGTTGTTGACATGTTTATGTAATATACCATACAATTGAATTCAGAAGACTTGTTGACTGTAGGTGAGTACTGTTTTAAGTGCTGAGGATGCCTTGAATGCCATGAATGCAGGAGCCAAATTCCTTATGAGCCCAGTAATGGTGAAAGCATGCATCTTATATTCCAAGTGTGAAATGAATCTTTCTTCAATTAAACTGAGCCATTAATCTTGATAGGGTATTATTTTTGTCTTTCTTCCTTCCTTTCATAATCCCTTTCTCACTCACTCTTTTTTTTTTGTCCTGTTCTCATGGTGCATGAACAATTGTGTCAGCAATGCTGCTTCTTTTGCTGATACTAATGAAACATACTTCTCTGTAAGACATTATGGATGAGGTCCAGGATGGTGAAGTTCTATATATACCTGGGGTGATGACACCAACAAAAGTAAGAAGTCTTTAAGCTTGAACTCTCATTCATCTTAAGTTCCCTAAGTTTTAATTCTATGTATAGATCATGTTAACTCTTGTATTCTCTGTTTGGCTTTCCATCTTTATCTAATATTCCTTCCATGGCCTTTGGACTAGTTACACTATGTAAAGGAAATGTATTGGGAAAAATCATGTGAGAGTCAAGAAGGAAAAGCTATTTTCTTTGCCTTCTCCAACAATTTCTTTTCTCCTTTATTTCCTTCCTCAACAGCAATAAAAAGTTTAAAATAACTTTATTAGTTATCCACCACTATTTGAACATTTAATCATCTGTATTATTTTCTGCTACATCAATGCCATAACCAGAGCTTTTCTGTTTCACAGGTATTGTCTGCATATGGTTCTGGCGCCAAAATTGTCAAGGTAAGTTTTATCAGGTTTTCATATTTCATCATGTTCAGGGTGGGAGTGAGGATGAGATTCAAATTGGGTAATGACACATTCACTAATTGATACCTACAACACGCTTCTCAATTTTAAAATTATTGGTTATTTTATACAATCTAGTCTGACTATGCCTTCACGTGATTGCATCCCCATTTCAATGGGAATTTTTTAAGGACCAGGTAGAAGTACTTTCATGTTGCAATTGGGTATTCCAACAAACAACATATAGTTTGATTTTCACCATGTTAATGGTACAGGTTTATCCTGTTTCGGCATTAGGTGGTGTCCAATATATGTCAGCACTGAAGAAGCCTTTCCCTTATATACCTATGGTTGCTTCTCAAGGCATAACAATAGGTTTGTGCATTGAACAATCCGGGCTTTTCTTCTTACTGACTTTAAGGTAGGGGTGACTCTTTGGGAGAGGCAAGAGTGCAATAGTTGCAGCTAAGCGAGCAGGTGAATCTGCCACTTGCTGCGAGTTAAAAAGGCTTTACTTCTTCAACAGAGGTTGATTAACATGCTTTCTGATGTGCTGATGTTGCTGAGAAATTTTCTTCTTATTCCTCTCACTCTCCCTTGTTTCTTTCCGTAAATTTGTTGTGCCTTGAAGTCAGGGATCTCTGGCTTGATCAATAAGGTCTCTGGAAATGGTATGACAGACATCAAGACATTTATAACCCTTATTGATGCATATAGTTACTGAAAGTTAATAATTGTGATGACATTCTTGGAAATGTCTATAGTTTTACTGACAAAGTAATATTTCCTATCATCCAAAAGCTCATGTTTTCCATTGAGAAGATGAGATTACCTTCACTTCATCAATTGCATCATTGCATCATTGATCCATATCTTTAGATGCTTGATTCATAGTTGTGCACTTTTGACCGAACAACATTAAATGTGCTTTCACCACTGTGATGGAAAGGATGCTAAATTATTATGAAATTCTTCATCAAAGGGTCATTTATATAGATTAAATTCAAAGTTACGGAGTATTTGTAAATATCTTCCTCAGAAAGTATATATGTTTGCAGGTAATAATATTTCGGTTGCAGTTATAGAGTTACTGTTTCTGCTTTTGCTGGTGTTTTGCATCATATCAATGGTTCAATTGTATTCTGGAAATTCATTAACATCTGGGTGACACTCAAATTGGATGTAGATTCAGTGGAGGACTACATATCCCATGGAGCATCAGCTGTTGTTTTGTTAGATGCCTTATTTAGTAAAGATGCAATGTTACAAAAAGATTTCAATGTCATACATCAATGTGCGTGCTTTGCTTCTGTGAAAGGCAGAGAAGCTGTGGAACAGTGAGTTTTTTGGTTGTTTGTTCCATTTTCTTCCCTGGGTTGCTGTGACCATAAATGTTGTGGGTTACCAAATTCTTTGCCTACTTACTTGATGGTGATCTTCGGGTTGATGCATCACTTCTGTGATAGCCTTTGGATGTAGGGTCATACATTAAGTTGGGACAAATGTTCCTTCCTCTTTTGTGTTCATGATTTGCCAATCCTCAGAAAGCTCCAAACCTTGGAATCGTGGATAATTTACTTATGATCTATAAAATATTACGAGTTTACAACATCAAATGGGGACAATGAGAAATAAAACTATTAAGAAACAGATAAGGGCACTTATATATGATCAATACTCAAAGAATTTCTGATTTGTCCTTAGAATAAAATTTTTAAATGTTGATCAATTCAAAAAGATAATAGTAAAATATGTTGTAGCTAATAAAGTTGAGATAAAATATATGAAAAATACATAGAATCTAATAAGAGCACATTGCATTATATAGAACTATTTTTAGAAAATCACATTTGTTATATTAAGCAAAGTAGTCTTCATAATCATAAGGCAATCTAATGAAGATCATAATTGTACTAGGGTCTTTAATAACAAAAGGATCATTACACCTTGGTTAAAAGAAAATGTATTCAAGACTTATTAAGAAATTGAAACCGTGAAATTGATTGATATGCATATCATGTGTAAAAATCAATACCATTTATATATTAATATTTTTAAATTAAAGAGGGTTAAAAAATTGGTAATTGAATTATATATTAAAAATGTTAATGAAAAGTATGTAACTTTAAATCTTAGTTAAGAAAATTGAAAAGAAAATTTGTTTTCCTTTTAGGAGAACAAGAAAGAAAAAAGTAGGTGAATTTTAGATTTTTTTTCTTTTTTTTTGAGTAATTCTTTTTTTTCTTTATAAAAAGAAAAAATTTGAAAATAATTTTTAATTTGAGGGATAAGATTTTATAATTAAATAAATATTGATTAAAACATACTTAAAAAATTATTTAAAATTTTTTCTTTTTTTATTTACATAAAAAAAAAAGAAAGGAAAAATATTTATAATTTAAATATTTTTTTATTTTTTTATTTTTTTAAAAAAAATATTCTCAAATTCTTTTTTAAAAAGAAAATATTCTTAAATTAATTTTATTCTTATTTTTCTTATTTTAAAAAAATATAAATAAAAATATACTTATTAAAAAATAATATAAAATTATATATTATATAAACTTAATATTAATATTTATTAATATTATTAAAATTAAAAAAAAATTAATAATTTTAAATAATTTTTTGAGTAACAAATGTTTATACGATAAAATTGACTTAATTTTAAATTAGTTTTAATAGACTGTATGATTTATAATATTTAATATTAATTTAATAATTAATTTATATTTTTTAATATTTTAATAAAATTAAAATTTTAATATATATTTAATTTTATTTATAATATTAAAAATTAAGTATATTTAATTTATATGATTATTTATTTTATTTTTTATTAATTAAATTAATAAATTTTATATAATAAATTTTTTATTTAATTAATTTTTATTTAAAATTAGTATATATAATTAATTAAAATTTTAATTATAAATTTAATTATTATTAGTATAAAATAATAATATTTTCTTACTTAATTAAAATTTTTAATTTTTTACTATAAATTATTTTTTATTTTAATTAAATATTTTAATTTTAATTATTAATTTTTTAAAAATTAATATTTATAATTAATAATAATATATTATGAATTAAAATTTTAATTATAAATTTAATTATAATTAAAATATATCAATAAAATTTAAATTATCTTTTTATTAATCAATAATTTTATTTATTTTAATTTTTATTACAAATATAAATTTTTAAAATTTTTTAATAAAAATATAATTTTAATTTTATTCAACAACTTTAAAAAAAAATTTAAATTAATGATAAATTAATTTAATTTTATCATTAAAAATAACATCAAAGACGCAAACAGTGCAACGTGGTTGAACCTTGTGCTTAGCAGTGGTGCAGTCAAGGGAACCTTTAACATAACCTTGTGCTTTGTCTTCCCATTTTCAACATAAAATTCTGTTTATTGGCTTATGAAACAATAATTTCTCATTGATCTTCCCATAAATCTCTGCCCACTTGCCTGTTTTCATTGACTGTGAACTTTAGTGCAGGACAGAGAATTAGTGAAGGGGGCCAGGCAGCGGAATTATCTGTTACAGTTCATAAGAAACCGCTATGGTTTGCCATTCTCCTTGTCTTGCCTTTGCCTTTATCCCTTCTCCTCCGTTGTTGGCCTCCAAATAGCTATGTCAGCTTTGTCATCTCTCATAAACATATTCCAGTCAACGACGTGATCGAGTGGGCTGGCAATGAAGTGGCGGATTCTTGCTTGGATCGTTACATATATGTTCATGATCTTCCACGGTAATTCAATGATGATGTGATCAAAAATTGCAGCTGGCTACTCAAGCCATGGTATGACATGTGTCCATAGCTCGAAAATTCAGGCCTTGTGGGGTTATATTGGAGAAATGCTGGTTTCAGACAAACCAATTTGTTCTAGAAATTGTGTTTCGTAACAGAATGAAGAGTTACGGGTGCTTGACTAATGATGCATCGACCAGAGATGCGTTGGGACTTGATTTGGTGAAGTGGGTGGCAGAAAGGCCTGAGTGGAAAAGAATGCCGGGTAGAGACCATTTCTTTGTCACTGGAAGGATTGCTTGGGATTTTCACAGGCGATCTGATACCGATTCATATTGGGGAAGTAAGCTGTTGAATCTGCCTGAAGCCATGAACATGACAATATTGTCAATTGAATCAACTTCTAGGAGAAACGAAATTGCATTGCCATACCCCACACATTTCCATCCTTCGAGTGAGAGTGAGATACTTCGATGGCAAAACAGAATAAGAGCACAAGAAAGGCAATACTTGTTCTCTTTTGCAGCGCCCCTCGACCAGGTAGGAATGATTCTATCCGTGCTGAGATCATCGACCAATGTTTAGCTTCAGGGAGTATTTGTAAGCTATTAGACTGCAACTTTCCTGGCAGCAAGTGTGAGAACCCGGTGGAGGTGATCAGGGTGTTTCAGGACTCGGTATTCTGCTTGCAGCCTCCTGGAGATTCATTAACTCGGCGATCAACGTTTGAATCCATTTTGGCAGGCTGCATCCCGATGTTATTTGATCCATATTTGCAATATGTTTGACACTTTCCGGAGAATTATTCAAGATATTCTGTGTTCGTACCAGGGAAGTTGGTAAAAGAAGGGCAAATCAGAATCAATGAGGCATTGCTTCAGTTCTCAAAGGAGGAAATGTTGGCAAAAAGAGAGGAGGTTATAAGGCCGATACCAAAGATTATATATGCAGGTTTCAGGTCCAACTCTCAGACCCTTGGAGATGCATTTGATACAGCAGTAAAAAGAGACATTGACAGAGTAGAAAATGTGAGGATAAATACTTTAAAGGAGGAAATGATAACCTAGCATCTGTTTTGCAGGAGTCCTTAATTGGGAATAACAATCTGCCTAGGATTGATGGGGGAAGAACATTTATGTGTTTGGATGAATGATTCAACCTAAAAGAAGACAAGACAAGAATAGAATAGAATAGAATAGGGAAGGAAAACAAAAACAAAAACAAAAAACAAGAAAAAGAAAATCCCCCAAAGCCCAAAGAAAGGATTGATTATCCAAGGGAAGCCGCTTGAGTTGCTCTTACAACTAGAAAGACGTGTGTAATCTTGCAAGATGCAGTTGCAATCTGAACCCAACCAATGTTAGACTTTTGGGATACCGGAGGTAGGAAGGTATCCAGCAATAATGTTTCTTTTTGGCACATAGCAAGAATATACTCTGGTGGGAAAATTTTAATTCTGATTAAGTAATTATAATCCTATGTCATAAATAATGGCCTTTGGTATACATTTACAAAAAAAATGAAGAAAAAAAATAACAAATTATATAGATTACTGCATCACTGAAATTTGAAACTATACAGTTTGCTTGGAATATGGTTCTACTAGTGGCACAAATTGAACAGCTTCCCATGTGGGGTTTAATTTGCATAACTAATTGTGCACAGAATGGAACGGAAGGCAGGGTGCAATTGAATTGATAGCACATACATGCAAGAGTCCATTTGGGCCTGCTTCCTGCCAGGCCGGAGAACATTATTGTTAAATTTCCAAACCAATATCCAAGAGAGAAAAAAAGTGGCCGGAAAACATAAACAAGTACACCACCTGAAAAGTTGTTGGAATTTTCAAAATAAAAAAAATAAAAAAAAAAGCAAAAGTTGTGGTTCTAGGGATTTGAACCCAATAGGTGTGTATGGTGAGCGAAAGACACAACCATTGGTCTTGACCCTCCAACAATTATTTATTGTATCTGTTTGATAATAAATATGATTTTTAATAAATAATTGAAAATAATATCTATTAGATTTAAATTGAGACTTTTGAAGTACATTTAAATGTTGTGACCACTAAACTAAACGAATATTATATGTTAGTTATCAACTAATTATTTTATATGTCGTTTTATAATAAATGATAGAAAATAAAAAAAAATTAAATGGTTAAGTTGTAGCCGCCAGACCAAAGGTATCTATTGACAAAGGATCACCATCACGTCTATAAATACCATAGACTCGTCATGTGTTCAAAGTATCAAAATTCTTCCTTCTTCTCTTGGTTTCTTTATTGTCATATCAAAGATCTGTTTGTCTATATTATTGTTATAAAACTATTATAAATATTTTAGACAACAATTCGAAAAATACAACTTCTTGAGGGATTGATTTCAGTAAGTATAACTTGCAATTAAGTGTGATTCATTTTATCTTGTGAGGGAATTCACATAAACCTGCTGCATATAGTGAGGGTGAATTTTGCCTTAAGGAGAGTGGCATTGGATATATGACTTGAAGCAATCATTTTCCAAGTTCCAAGATAATCAAGAGGTTTGCACCAATAATTTTAAGGCAAAATTTTCAATTATGGCCAGAATGTTGAAAGAATTGGTTTCAAACTTCGTGAAATTAGAAAGGTTTAATGGAGGAAACTTCATACGTTGGCAGAAAAGAGTTCATTTTCTGTTAGTATCACTACAAGTGGCTTAAATTTTGAACATGACAAGACTAGAAAAGTTTGAAAATGTGACTATTGCTGATACCAGGAAGAGACAAAAATAGGCAAGCGATGATGAGATATGTAGGGGACACATCCTAAATGCCATGAGTGATTCATTATTCGACATTTACTATAACTTTTAAACTATAAAGGAACTATGAGAGAAATTAGAGGTGAAATACATACAAGAGGATGCAACAAGTAAAAAATTTCTTATCTCTAAATTCAATAATTATAAAATGATTGATGGTAGACTAGTAATGGAACAATTTGCTAAGATTGAAAGAATACTCAATCACTTCTCACAACACAAGATGTCTATGGATGAAACCATTATTGTGAGTTTACTAATAGACAAGTTGCCTTCTTCATGGAAAGATTTCAAGAGAAGCCTTAAACACAAAACAGAGGAATTTGAAAAGCTTGCTAACCATCTTTGTGTAGAAAAAGAATTTCACGTGCAAGAAGAAACCAAAAAGCAAGGCTCTCATGTTTCAAAATGCATGTAGTTAAGAAAGGACAATCAAGCAAGTCCTCCCACAAAAGGAAGAATCAATCAAATGATGACAAAAACCAACATAAAAGGTAGAAGAGAAATGAGAAATGTCACTTTTGTCAAAAGAAAGGACACTACAAATATGAGTGTCGTCTATTCAAAAAGTAAAAAGAAAAGTACGCCTCTTCTAGAGCAACAAATGAGAAGATGGTTGCTATGATCACAAAGATCAATTTGATAGAAGATGACACTACATGGTGAATTGATTTTAAGGCTACTTAACATGTTTGCAAGAATAAAAGTCTCTTTAAAGGATTGAAACCAGTAATTGATGGTACAGTTATATACATGGGAAATTCTATTATAGTTCCTATTATGGAAATTGGGGAAGTAGTATTGTAATTCACTTCTTGGAAAGTCATTACTCTTACCAATGTATTATATATTCCAAAAATTAGAAAAAATTTGGTTTCAGGTAGTTTGTTGAACAAATATGGGTTTAAATTTGTATTTAAAGCTAATAACTTCGTCCTCTCCAAAGGAGGTGTGTTTATGGGAAATGGTTATTTTGTGATGGGATGTTTAAACTCAATATTGTTACTAATAATAATATTAATGTTTCAACTTATATTATTGAATATACTTCTTTATTGCATAATAGATTAGGACATATAAATTTTAAAAGATTGTATGATATGGTTAAATTGGAATTTTTTTCCATATTTCGATGTATCAAAAGATAAATGCACACCTTATATGTTAATAAAAATAACTAGAAGTGCATTTACAAGTATTCAAAGATCTTTCAATATATTAGAATTAATTCATTTTGATGTATGTGATTTACATAGCGCACAAACATTAAGAGGAAAAAGATACTTTGTGACATTTATTGATGATTACTCTAGATATTGTCATGTTTACTTATTGCATACTAAAAATGAAGTTTTTGAAAAATTCAAAATCTATAAATCTGAGGTTGAATTACAATGTGAATCTATTATTAAATACTTATGATTGGATAGAGGATGAGAATATTATGACATTGCATTCTTTGAGTCCTTGGGAAGTATTCATGAAACAACTGCTCCTTACACACCATAACAAAATGGTATTGCTGAATGTAAAAATCAAACATTGATGGAAATGGTTAATGCCATGTTGTCAACTTTTGGCTAATGCCATGGATTTTAGGGAGAAACATTGTTTACAGCATGCCATCTTTTGAATAAGATTCCAATAAAAAGAAACAAAACCTCATATGTATTATGGAATAGAAGAAAGCCAAACCTTAATTACCTAAGAGTTTAAGGGCTATAGAGCAATTGTTAAAGTTATTGAACTCAAAAAGAAAAAGTTGGGTGAAAAAGGAATTGAATGTATCTTCTTAGGATATGCCCATAATAGCAAGGCATATCAATTCATGGTCATAGAGCCTAATAACTCTATACCTGTGAAAACACTCATAGAATCAAGGGATGCTATTTTTGATGAACATAGGTTCATCTTTATTCCTAAAATTTTAGAACAAAAATAAGTTCCTAATAAGGAAAATGATGGGTTGGAACAAGGAAATGAAAATAATGAAGTCATTGAACTTTGTAGGAGCAAAAGAGCAAAGAAAGCAAAAACTTTTGGTTCTGATTACTTCATGTTCCTAGTAGATGGAACAAGGGTATCAATGAGTAATCAAATTTCATATTGCTTTAATATTGAAGATGATCCTAAAACATTTGATGAAGTAATGAAATCACAAGATGCCATGTTTTGGAAGGAAGCAATAAATGATGAAATGGATTCCATTATGGGTAATAACACTTGGAAGTTAGTAGACCTCCCACTTGGTTCAAAGCAAATTGGATGTAAATGGATTTTCACAAAGAAAATGAAGGTCAATGGAACTATAGACAAGTTTAAGGCTAGGCTGGTTGCAAAAGGCTTTACACAAAAATAAGGCATTGATTATTTTGACATATATTCACTAGTGGCTAGAATTGTCACAATCAGGCTACTCATTGCACTTGTTTCGATTCATAATTTAGTAATTAATCAAATGGATGTGAAAATAGCATTCTTAAATGGTGAATTAAAGAAGAAATATATATGGAGCAACCTGAGGGATTTGTTGTACTTGGTTAAGAGGAAAAGGTATACAAATTGGTTAAGTCCTTGTATGGACTAAAACAAGCACCTAAGTAATGGCACCAAAAATTTGATCAAGTGATACTCGCCAATGGATTCAAGATTAATGAATCAAATAAATATATCTATAATAAGTTTAAAGAAGGAAAAGTTGTGATTATCTATTTGTATGTAGATGACATGTTAATCTTTGGAACTCACTTATAAGAAGTTGAAGTTACCAAAAAGTTTTCGTCTAGCAATTTCAATATGAAGGACATGGCTGAGGCAAATGTCATCCATGGAATCAAAATCTTGCAAGACCAAAAGAGTGTAACGCTTTATCAATCACATTATATTGAAAAAGTTCTCAATAATTTTAATCACAAACAATATGTCAACCTCTACCCCATTTGATCCCAACATGAATTTCACCAAGAGTGTTGGAAGTCTAGTATCACAACTGGAATATACCAAGGTGTTGTTCCCACATCCTTGTATGAGTTGTAATTGTTGTCAACTAGGTTTAAGTGTGCAAGAAAGTAAAGCCATATGGAAGGACAAGAGGGTAAAAGCCACATGGAAGGGTAAGACAGTAAATTCACCACAAGTAAGCCCTATTAGGGTTTCATAGAGGAGTATATAAGAGCCATTAGAAGACAACAAATAGAGATAAGTCGGTAATTGAGCAAAACGAACAGAAAACCTAGACAAACAGCCAACAAGAGAGAGAAACCCGTGAGGAATGGTGCACCACCGGCAAGAGAGAGAAATTCGTGAGGAATGGCACACCACCGGCAAGAGAGAGAAACCCATGAGGAACGACACACCATCAGTACACCAGTGGACGATGTGAGACCAGAAAGATCCGACTGGACGGTGAGAGAGATCCAGCTGAACGGTGAAGAGATCTGGCTGGACAGCGTGAGACTAGAAAAATTCGGCTGGACAGTGAGAGAAATTTGGCTAGACGGTGAGAGAGATCTGACTGGACGGTGAGAGAGAACTGACTGGACGGTGAGAGAGATCTGGTTGAACAGTGAAGAGATCTGGCTAAATGGTAAAGAGATCTAGCTGGACGGTGTGAGACCAGAAACGTGTGTGAGGCATGAGACCAGTAAATGGTGCAAACTAGAAACGTGCGTGAGACGTGGAACGGCAAACCAGAAATGTGAGGCGAGCCGTGAGACAAGGAGACGGGTGAGATCGTGAGACGGTGAAAGTAAGAGCTGTGTGAGACAACCCAGAGAAGGAATTCAGCGAAGCATCGAAAAGAATTCAACGTATTTCTAGATTTCTTCAAAAGAGGTTAGAGAGCATTGCGGTGAACTTCTAAGCGGCAGTGGAGCAGCCTTTCAATTCAACAGAGGCAAGACAAGCTAGAAGAAGGGTAGACACAGTAAGTAACACTCTTTGTATTGTACTTGCTTAGTATTTGCAATAATGAAAGGAGCAGAGGATTAAGACATCCATTGTAACTGGATTTCTCAAGTATAGTGGATAGTCTCAGTAAGGGAGAGTCCATACCATCGTGGATATACGTCATGTTGACGGAACCACGTAAATCTCATATGTCTTTAATTTGCTTTATGTTATGTATTTTGAATTGAGTTGTGAATGCAGCTAAAGTATCAGCCAACCCATAAGCTAACGAAGGCCTAAATAAGAACATCTGAATTGTCTATTAGGCAAGGTATCTGAAAGGTAACTTTAGGGACTATTGTGATTAGTAGGTAGCAATAGATCTACCTTAGTTGAGTTTAAGAAAGAGTTCACTTTTAAGAAGATGTTGAAGTTGTTCACTTACCTGCGAATTACGAATTGTGGTGATACTGATTCACCCCTCTCTTAGTATCACAAACTAGTAGATCCTAGGGAGAAGTTGGGAACTTCAATTGGTATCAAAGCACTGGTTCACCAGTCTGAAGCTTCATAGCTTGGTGTACTAGTTTGAAGGGATCTAGAAGTTTAACTTGTTTAGCATACTGAGAAATGGAAGCCAGTACTAGCACTAGCACCACTTACAACAAGAAGGTTCCAATCTTCAATGGAACCAACTATTATATGTAGAGAGTAAGAATGTAAGTGGTATTTGCAACCATGAGCATGAATGTGGTGAAATGCATACAAGATGGTTTTGTGGCTCTGGAAGAAGGTAAAGACCCAACCCCAGAGGAGTTAAGGCAATTTGAGATAAATGGGAAGGCCTCAAATGTCATCATTTCAGCATTAATAGATGCTGAGTATGTTAAAGTTATGGACTGCAAATCTGCCAAGGAGATATAGGACAGATTGCAGAAAGTTTATGAAGGTGATGGCAGAATGAAGGAGGCTAAGCTTCAAGTGTTCAAGGAGAGATATGAATCTCTCATAATGCAAAAGAATAAGATAGTTCAAGAGTTCTTCACCAGGGTTATTGATGCTGTAAACGACCTGAGAAGTCATGGGAAGAACAAGAAGGACTCATCGATTGTGAAGAAAATTCTGAGAATTCTATCTGAAAGGTTTACCTCAAAGGTGACAACCATAGAGGAGAGTAGAGATCTCAATTCTATGTCTCTGCATAATCTTCAATGCAATCTTATTGCATATGAGATGAAAATAAAGTCAACTGAGAGCTCTTCAACATCAAAGGTATCAAAGGAGGCATCTTTTAAAGCTATGAAATACTTGAAGATAAAAGAAGAGGAAGTATCATCCAGTAAGGATAATGATGATGATGAGGAAGAAAGTGAAGGTGAAGTATTTGCTTACTTCACAAGGAAATTCAAAAAGGGGTCTAAGAAGGGAAAAGGACAGTTGTCCTTGAGATGTTATCGTTGTGGGCAGACTAGACACTTTGCTTCAAGATGGAAAAGATCATCATTCAAATCAAAGAAGTCTAGTAAGAAGATTGCCAACCCATAGAGGAAGACAAGAGGCTCATTCAAGAGTTATGTGAGTCAGACAAAAGAAGTTGATGAGGAGGAAGATGAAGACTCATCAGATGAGTATGTCTTTATGGCATCAGCACAAGGTGGTAGCTCAACCTCTGAAGAGGAAGAGGAAGTTGAAGAAGAAGAGCTAGATCTTGAAGTTGAGCTAAAAGTAGCTTCAAAGGAGATAATCAGAAGGGGCAGAACCATAAGAAGGTTGGAGGCCCATATAAAACAAGTTGAAGCAAAGTCTGAGGAAGTTAAAAGTCAAAACGATGAAATAAGGGCTAAGCATATTGACTTAAAGAGAAGATTTGAGGAACATATCAAAATATATGAAGACCTTACAGTAGAGCTTGGCTCAAGGGCTTCAAAAATTGAAGAAATGGAGAAAGAGTTGCTGAGACTTCAATAACAACTCAAAAGTAGCAAAGAGAACTTGCAGAAGCTTGAAATGATAGGAGAAACAAGTTTTGAAAAAGGAGAGAAGAATGTAGAGAAAGTGCAGCAGTCTGAGGCTGCATTAGCTAAAGAAAATAAGAATGTGCCACAGAAGTTGAAAGAGAAGGTTGTAACTCAGAAGAAGATAGTTAAGAATAAAGAAGATCTGAAGAAGCAACCTAGGGTGGCAAACAAGAAGGAAGAAAAAAAAGTCAGCTAGCAGAGGGCTATGGCTGAACAGAAGAAGGAGAAGAAGGTGACTGAAATGAAAGTCACACAAGCAAAGAAGCCAACTACTTTGCCTACATAGCAAGTGATGAATAGAAGAAGACAAGCTGTAATTAGACCTAAGAAGTGGCAATTTTAAAGTCATTGCCTTTATTGTGGAGTTTGGGGGTCATAAGGCGAGTAACCACTGGTGGAGAAGGCCAGTATATGTCTTTAACTTAAGAAGATACAATGCTGCATACGTGGGGAGACAATACAAAATTCAAAAGAGAACACCTGTCATGAGTTCTTACACATACTTTAAAAGGCAAGGATATGCTGACAAGGATTGTTGGTGGAAGCCCAAACTAGTGGTTTCAAAGAACATGTTTACTATATTGGTAGACTTGGAATAGTGTGAATGGTGTGGGTAGGATGACCATAATGACAAGAGATGCATGACACTTCTCCCTGAGCAAGAGAAGGTACTTAATGGCACAGTGAAAATAAGCGGTACAGTCAAAGCTGAGAAAAAGGAGAAAGTTATCTTCCAACTAGTTCAAAAGAAGGAATATAAAGCTAAAAGGGAGGTGGCTAATATAGCTGAAATTACATTCAACGCTGACTGCAAGGATAAGCAGTGGATCTTTGATAGTGGATGCACTTCGCACATGAGGGGAGACAAGAGTAAATTATCAAAACTAAACAAATCAAGAGAAGGCAGAGTCAAATTTGGTAATGATGATTCACTCAACATCAATGGTCAGGGGTTAGTAAAAATTGGAAGAGGAAAGCTGAAAGATATTCTGCATGTTGAAGGACTCATATATAATTTAACATATGTTAGTCAGCTATGCAACGAAGACCATAAGGTAATATTCACAAAAATAGGTTGCCAGGTAAAGAGTAAAGAAGGCAATACTGTTGTAGCTAGAAAGAGAACAACTGGAAATTTATATGTGATTGATGAGGACAAGACAAGCAGCTATTTACTCACCAAAGAAGAAGAAAATCAACTCTGGCATATAAGGCTGGGACACTTATCACAGAAGAACATAAGGAAGCTAACCACTACTCATGCAATCAGAGATATTCCCAACCTCAGGAGAGAGAGAGAGTATGTTTGCTCAGCATGCTCTAAAGGAAAACATGTCAGAAAGTAGTATGAGACCAAAGAGTTTAGTTTTGAAGCAGTGCTTGACATTGTGCATACTAATTTGTGTGGGCCGATGAGAACAAAAGGGTTGAATGATGAAAGGTACTTCGTCTTATTTGTTGATGATTATTCCAGAAGGACCTGTATCATGCGCCTCAAACACAAGTCAAAAGTTCTGAATTGCTTCAAGAGATACAAAAGATTGGCTGAAAATGAGAGTGAAAGGAAGATCTAAGTATTGAGGTCAGATCAAGACACTGAATTTACAAATGAAACTTTTAAAGATTACCTTGAGAAGCATGGTATTCACCATTAAACGGCAGCAGCGAGAACACTTTAATAGAACGGGGTGGTAGAGAGGAAGAATAGAGTTGTGGTTGAAATGGCAAGAATTCTACTATTGGAATCCAAGTTTTACACAAAATTTTGGACAAAAGCAACATTTACAACCGTGCATCTACTGAACAGAGTTCTACTAAGGCCCAATATTGATAAGACTCCATATAACTATGAAGTGGGAAGAAGACAACAACCAAGTATCTCAAAGTCTTTGGCAGCCCATGTTTTGTAAAGAATGAGGAGCAAAACTTGGGAAAATTCAACGCTAGGTCTGATGAAGGCATCTTTGTGGGATACTTAGCAAAGACAAAAGGTTACAGAGTTTTCCTGCATAAGCTAGGAAAAGTGATCACTTCCAGTGATGTGAGAATAGATGAGAACTAGAAAATAATATAGAATGAAGAAGTTGAGGACAATGAAGAAGATGACTTCAATGTAGATGAAGAATCAAACCAACCTGAAGAAAAGGAACAAGAACCAAAGAAATTTATCGATATAAAACTTTAGTGTAGTAGTAGAAATTCTTTTTGTACTTCTGCACTATCTTGAGTTGCTTGAATCTTTCCACAATTTTTAAGCAGTTTGACGACTTTTTTTGAAATCTGAACACAAAAACAAGTTACCATTCCTTTAGCCAAAAATTTGGTGATAAGTAATAAAAGTAATATAGTAAGCATATCCTAATGTAGCATAATTTAGTAAAAAGTTTATTAAATTTAAAATAAAAATTAGAAAAATATGTATCATTATATAAATTTCACATTCCTTGTATACCTTCTACTACATTACTGCATAGTCAAGTTTTTTTCTTTTCTTTCTTTTCTCTTATGTTCACAAATGCAATCTTTAATTCAATTTTCTTTCTTTTATTTCCCTTTCTTTTATTTCCCTTTCTTTTATTGCTTCTTACCTCAAATTGGAAGGTGATCTGAGAATTCCCAGTGTCCCCTATCAAATTTTACTCTTGAAACTTGAAATTGAAATTTGCACCTCCTTTCCAATGGAGCATGAAGACACAATTTTCTTTTTTCTTTTTTCTTTTTAAAATTCATTTTTTTAAAAAAATAAGATGTACATAACAATGAAGTAGAATGTGTAAATAATTATTATATAATGTATAACCAACATTTTTCATAACTAGATGTAAATTTGATTATATCTCTCGCACATTCTCTCTTATTATTTTAAATATTATAAATTTTGCAAAAAATCTCAAAAATACAAAAACTAATTTTGTAGGAAGTCAGACCCACACGCCATGTCCGTCCTCCTTCCCCATCCTTGTATCTTTAATGGAGAGGTGACACGACACACAATAATAATAATACATCATGCGTTCTAAATACATGTAACACACTTTATTAATTAGACATTGGTAATCAATTAAATAAAATTTTGTTGATGATTTTTGTTTTGAATTAAAAGATCAATTATGTTGTATCCATGTCTTGTTACTAAAAAATCGAACGAAATAGCTCCAATTCAGTTAAAGGGACGTGTAATTTTTTATGATTACTTTGTATTGATGTCAATCATACAAATGAATTTTGTACATTTTTACAAGTTAGGAAAAATAAAAAGTAGTGAAGATAATAAATAAAATAAGAGCGATTTAGAGTCTGACTTCATACCAACCTTAAGAAATCTCCTTTGCCACATCATTTGTAGTGTTGACACATTTAGCTCTATCCTGCGTGCAGGTTGGTTATTCCTCATTTTGGGGTATCTTTAGTCCAAACTCTAATATCTTTATGTGGGATAAGTTATTCCTCTTTTTTTTTTTTTTTTTTTTTAAAATGTTAAGCCTATCTTCAAATTTCCTCCTTTATTTGCTTCTGTTTGAAGATTTTTTTTTTTTTTTTTTGTTTTTATGATATCTTTGGATATGAATGAATCTTGCATCTACTTCAAAAAGTAGAGAAATTTGGATGACAAATCATCATTAGCTCATCCAATTAAAATAAATAAATAAATAAATAAAAAGAGAAGACATAACCAAACTACAATTTAAGCAATATTTGGACAAATATATACCAACAAAAACTACCCATATTAAGAATGGATGAATCACAAAAATTTGTAAAAATTTAGAGAAAAAATAAGTGTTAAACCCAATTCACAAAAGATATAAATCATAATCCTTACTACTAGATCAAGAGTAATGATATGAATTTTTTATATTTTTATTTTATTAAAAATAAAAGTCATACAAATTTATAAAATTTTTTTAAAATTATTAATCATAAAAATTAGAAAAAAAATATTTGTATGATTATTTATTTGCATTTTAAAAAAATATAAAAAATTATATATTATATTATATTGATACTTATTTTTAAAATTTAAATTATCTTATTTATATTAAAATAATTTATTTATTAACAAAAAAATATGAAATAAAATAAAAATATATAAACTATAATATACTTCATATTAAAATAAGATATATATGAAAATAGGATATTTGAAAATGCCTTAATGATCCCTATGTATATTTGGAAGACATGATGTAATTATTTATAATGTCGAGGTTATGTCATCATTGTGTATTTGTTGTCACAAAAGAAGTCATTTACATTAATAACTAAAAGAATCATTATAATCTACTATCATATATGATGTTGTACATGTTATCTTTGCAAGCAAAAGATATTAGACTAAAAAATTTAATGTGAAAACATATTTTTTTATTCAAGGAGTTCACAACATTGAAGGCTGAATTAAAACTTGAGTTAACCACATTCAAGGATGAGTTAATGTCTTAGATGACTACATTCAAAGATAAGTTAAAGGTCAAGTTAAAGATGGAAATGGAGCTATATTGGTTGATGTTTCTAGAAATGTAGCAAAGGCATTTGTGAATTCCAAAAAAAAAAAGGTTGATGAAGGAGGTGGCAAAGAGAACATATTTCATAGTCTTATAGTTGTGGACAAATTTAATTTAGAAGAAAGGGATTTGAACAAAAGAATGGAGTAGTCAAACTATCAAAGGATGCTTCCTTTAGTGTTCACATAGCTTTATTAGTGGAGCCGAATATTTTATGTTAATGCTCTTCTCTTGTGGGAGTTAATAGAAATGACAAAGGTGAGAATAATGTTGTGACATAAGATAATAGTCTTGATATGCCAAGTGAAAAGGATAGTTAATAGGATAAGGGCAATGATGCTAAGTCATTGCAAAGAAAGGGCAAAAAGGGAAAGTAGAGCCTATTAAAACCACAAGTACATAAGAAATGAAAGACAAAAGCACAAAAATGACCATTAACAATTCCTTATATCTCACGTACGATTGAATATTCATATTAATTTAATATCTTATTGCAGTGTTGGAGGACTATACCTCATAATTCTAGTGTTGGCATTATTATGATTAAGTATGAGAAAACGATTGAATTCTTGAAGTGGTCAAACTTTTGGTCCTTAAAAGAGTTGAAAAAAGGAAAAGCAATTTTGTCCTTTTGTTAGTCTAGAGGGTTGGGGCATATGAAAAGCCAAACAAACTGCTCAGGTTTGACAATGCTTTTGTTTTCATTGTCGCTTTGAAGTCTCCTATAAGGAATCTTGTTGTGTTTGTGGGAGACTAATATCAAAGGAAGGAGTCAAAGTTGTAGATGCTGGTATTTTAGACATGTTTCTTGTGTTTTTTTTTTTTCATATTATTTGGAAATGTATTTATAAAAAATGTATACTTATAATTTGTGTTTGTAATCTTAGTGATAGTTTTTCATTATGATGATTTGAAATTCATTCTTTGTAATTAGATTTCAATGTATTTGTTCCTTTTTTTTTTCTTTGTTGTATAATTTGTTTTAACATATATAGGAGACTAGTGAAAGTGTAACTAACATCAAATTGGAGTTGCAATTGGTTAATGTTATGAAGGAGATTTGTCGATATTTTTATTTTGATGCTAGTTTAGATACAGATGAGTATGTATGCAAACTTTTTGATTTCTTTGATAGTATAGAATGCTTTGTTTTTGCTTTGCCTTTTAAAATGACAAATATGCATGTGTACTTCTCATAGTGAGATCATATGTGATTTTGGAAAGCAATGTGCCACAAGGAGTGATTTTGTTTTTAGGTAGCCAAGGAAAATAATCAAATCTATGGTATACACATATTTGTTTTAACTTGCAAGTAAACTTGCAATTTTAAAAGATTGATATATGACATTTTTGCTTAAATGACATTTTTTTAGATCTTGGATGTTGTTGCCAATGCTCTCATTGTAGATGAGATTGCATGGAGTAATGAACAGAAGAATTGTTACTTGGTCATGCATTTCATAGTATGTGTCATATTTATGTTAAGATTAACTAATTCAATTACTAATTCAACTATATTTAGGGAAATTTTATACATTACTTTTACAAATGTTTCAATAAATGCATATCTTTTGTGTAGCAACTGGTGCAAGTCACAAGAAATACTTGAAAGGTGCGAGTTTACATAAAAGATTTTAAACATGGAAAAATTTCATACATGGGAAGCATATCAACGATTGAGCAAGTAACCTTTTGCTCATCCTTTTTCATTACTTTCCTAGATTCCTTTGATTTTGCATCCAATTTCATGACATGTGTTATTATTATGACCATATTTTTATTCCAATAAATAAAGACTTGATGCATTGGTACTTGTGTTTATTGAAAGTGAAAGAATGTCGAATATTAATATTAGACAACCTATAGGGAAAGTCAAAGTCAAAGAGAGAAGAAGATGTTATAGAAGTGGTAATAATTAAATATTTTATTATGTCATGACATATTTTTGAAAAAAAATACAATTATAAGTGTCTTTTTTTTTTTTTTTTTTTTTTTTTGGGTAGATGTAAATGTTATAAGTATTTTATGCTAAACCAGATTTTCATGAGTTATTGCAAATGGTGGTTTCAAATTTTAATAAATTTGAGATTTTAACTTTGAATGTCTCACAACAAACAATATTTGTGTACTGAATTTAAGTTACTTTATTGTTATTTGGCTTATCTTAAGAACCTATTATTCACTTAATTTATTGCTACAATTATAATCATAACTGCAATTTACACATAATAAATACATGTGATTTGGCATTTTTGGCAATCAAGACTCAATAAGGAGAATATCATTCTCATTTCTCTAATTTTTTGATGCTTTGACATTATCAATTTCAAATGGATTAATTGGATTTTTTACTATGTTTGCCTGCATGTTGCCTTAAGTTATATTGAACCTAATTGAATAGAGATGATAAAATGGCTAGTTTTGCACCAAGTAAATAAATGTTGTGATTTTGTCATCACCAACAATGTTTGCTTTACATAAGATGTAGTTATAAGGGAAGATTGAGAGCACTTAAAATCAAAAGGTAGCATAAGAAGCCAATTGTTGAGACTCCCACTATAGTGAGGCCAAATTTTGTCATCTTGCATATTCCATCTAGCTATGGAAAGGAACACTTGCCTATGTAAATGATGCATTCTTGAATTTTCTCTTAAGATAGCTATTGTCATCACATACCTCATAATATAAGCAATCAACTATGCAATAGACATGATGGTCCAAAAGCTAAAAGTTAGAACCATAGTCTTTGACAGGCTTTATTTTTCTTACTCAAACTAGAACATAAAGAACAAAATAAAACAAAACAAATAAGAGCAAATTCTAATTTGACTTTCTTTGGAACGTGTTAAATAAAATCGCATATGAAAACATAAGGGAGCAACATTATGGTTTCAGGAGAATTTTAAGGAGTTACAACATTAATGTAGTCTATAAATTGCTCAATCTATTAGGAATGTACATTGGAGATGCAAATCTTTAGCAAAATAAATAAAGTGAATAATAAGTACCTCAGTGAATCCTATAATGTTGTGGGATGATACAATTTCTTTTATTTTTTGCATTCCCCCATTACAAACAAATAAAATGCAATTGCCTTTTGTGAAAAAGGCAAAAAAAACAAAAAAAAGGTAAATATGAGAAGTTGATAAGAAGACACAATAAAAGGAGTTAATCTTGACATAGACCTCATAAGCTTAGGAGACATGTTGTTTACTTACTTTTGTAGCATTAAGGCTTGCCTCTGATTACTTCTCATCAATGAAAATTGAAAAATTGTGGAGTGGGAATTGCCAACCACATGTCATAGGTAAATGAGGACAAGTTATAGGTTAATGTCTTTGTTTATTTGATTGAACAATTGAGTCCCACATGTCATAGGTAAATGAGGACAAGTTATAGGTTCATGTCTTTGTTTATTTGATTGAACAATTGAGAAATTGTTTGGTGCTTTTATGATATACATGCAATGGGTGACTATGACACTCTTATATGCACTAGACATTGTACATCTTCATTTTTAAATTATGGTATGATGTTCATATCAATTAAATGGTGAAGATTAATTTGATTAAAGCAACACAACTTCTTGATTGACATAAAATATAAAGACAAGTATTATAGATCAATAATTAATGTACATAATGTACATTTTTGAATGTCAACAAAAGACCTACTAGTTTTGTTTGTCAGACTACAAGGTATAGGCAAATAAATTAAGTATATGTAAATCATTTGCAGTTGTTGACATTATAATGTTGACAATTTGCATTAATCTAAAACATAAAAAAAGACCAATATGACGGGAGATGCCTTAAAATTTAATGTTGCTTTGGGTAAACACTTGTGTCTCACCCTTAACTTGATCCATCTACCATAGACATTATTTAAAGTAACTCTTGATAAGAAAACTAAAACATCAAGAGTTTGAAATCCAATGATTGTAGGCTTAACTACAACATTTTCATAAGGAAAAAAACACAATATATGAGATACTTTATAAATAATAGCTAATCTCATGAGTGGTATCACCAATTACATCCTTTTTGACCAATTTAATTGATTGTAATATCGAGTCTTCTCCAACCATACTATTATTTAAGATACTCAACGTACACAACTTCAGTAGGTAAGTAGCTTTTGCGTTAAATGCCTTCCAATATATCCCACATAGGTGAGGCAACTTTTTTCTTTCCTTATCAGCACCACTCATACCTTTGGTTTTTATAGGAGTTGGGTCTTACATGTGGTCATGTTAGCCACCTGTTGCATCTACCTGATTTGGTCTAATTTTGTCACGTAAATGTTGCACAAGATAGCAAACCTTTTTTTTTTTCTAAAAAAAACAAATACCTTCTGTAATCACCAAAAAGGTTGTTATGAGTCCAAATGGTGTAGATGAAAAACACTCATGTTTCATCCCAATCCATTTCTTTGTATATCTAATAGTGATAGCAGTGCAGTCACAACAATGATGTATGTTAGGTTTGTGAGATACATATTTCAATTTTTCATTTTCTCTTGGTACAACACAAATCCCTTTTTGTGCAAATCAATGACAAGATATTATTTTATATCCTTTTATGCAGTGAAAAGATATTGCTTCCAAAATTGTGTCCTTTGGTTTCCGATAGAAGGCAGAATAACTAATGTTTGAGGATTGACCCAATATTGCTCACGTCTCGTATCCAAATTAGGGAACCATGATTTTAGTTTCATGTTATCTACTATGTTTATAACAACCAATTTGCACTTTGGGCAGGTTTGTTGTTTGATTTTAGAAATTTCACTTGCTACTTCTTTTAGTTCTTTCTGAGGAAGAGAAGGATCATCAATGATGTTTTCAAGTTTAATTTTATTTCCAAATTAATTTGTTTAAGATGAAGCATGTAGCAAAAATAATGTTAATACTTGATTAATCTAAAAAAAAAACAATATTTCTCAAAAAAAATGATAGAAATAAAGTTGCACTTTTATTAAAGTATTTATTCATCATAATAATTTAACCTCTTGAGTTTATATATATTTTTAGGTAAAATCATTTAATTAATTAGAAAAATACTTTTAACCTAAATAAGAAAATATTTTATAACTAATTATGAAAATAGTTTAAAATATTTAAATAATTCAAATACCTTTATAAATAATTTAATTAAAATTTTTAATTATATTAAAATACTATAAAATAAGTAAATAAATTATAAAATAATAATTACAATATAATTTATAAGATATTAAAAAATAGTCTTTATGATATATTCTATGTCAAACCCCTCCACTTGAAAAATGAAACTCACCTTTAAGTTAACAATGAGGAATTGATGTCTTTCTTATCACGGGAACAAATATTTAGAATAAATTAATATATTTAACATAACCCAATAGCTTATTTTGTAAATCATTATGTGAGCAATAACATTAAATAATGATGTCAAACAATCATTTAATTGATTGTCTACTCTAAGAAAATCATTGAATATGATAGATACAAAATTAACAAGATCTTAGGACCTATGAATTTGAAATCATTCTCTGATTTTAGTAATAAGATCTTGGGACATGTGGGTTATGGGTTCAACATTTACCACTAGCATATGAACCTCTTTTGATTCTCTATTGGTAGCCTCAATCTCTTGATATGAGTAGGTAACTATTAGAAAAGTTCTCCTCTTTACTTGAGAAGTCTTGGTTCAGGATCCTCCTTTTATAGACAATAACATACATTTTATCTTGTCTTTCTCAAACTTGTAGACATTCTTTTAACTTGAGTGTTAAGCATCAACGTTAAATTGCTAAGGTTATCCAAATAATAGGTGGCAAGCATCCATATGTACTAACTAATTGAGAAACAAAACTTGCATCATTTTGTTATTCAGATTTCTCCAACTATTTTGATCCACCTAATGGTGTATAGACTTTAAGTGCTTCTCCATTGATAGCTACAATTTCTTACTAATTTTTAGTCCAATAATATTTTATTGGTTACCATTGATAGCTTACTTTGTTACACTTTAAATGAAAAATACAGAATTTTAACGAAAAATATCAAAAATCACATTAGTTGAGAAATTAGTATACTATCTAATAGAGAGAGAACTTTCAAAACATTTTTTAATGGCAAAAAAATGTGGAAAAGAATGAACAGTGTCTAGTGTTATCTAACATTTAAATTTGTAACCACAAAATTTAAGTTCTTTACATATTTTTAAAATTGGTATGTATGGGAGGACTATATCTTTTTAGTTTTTATCACTTATAACTGCAAGATTAGATATTTTGACATACTTTGTTGATGTGCTAGTAATTAATTCAATGGAAAATTAGTGGCCTTTTATTGGCAAAAACTCAATTTCTTGTAACTTTCTTTTTATTTCATGCTGACAAATTTGGGTCTACTAATGCACTTCTGTATCAATGACTCAAAGCTTAGCACCCAAAACAGAAATTGCTGACAGCATCTAGACCATACGTCATGATGGCATCATTGCTGTTTCTACATGTAAAACATCCTTCTATTCATTGTAAAGCCTGCTGAATTTATGAGGTTCAAAGACAAATTTTGTAACTCTAGGAAGCAATTATTCTCTATAAAAATCAAAGCAAATGCAAATTTGTGGAAAAAAAAAAAAAGGGAAGCCCATATGTAAATAACCTTTAACAAAGCCAACAATTAGCTTTTACAGACACTAATGCTCCTGGTCTTGCCATTTTTGCATGGTCTTTTAGCAGGTATCTCTGCTAGAAAGGCTGCATCACAGGAATCCAGTTAATTTATTAGGATATTGTATAGATAAAGGGCAATGCATGTTGATCTATGAGTTCATGTGAAATGGAAGCTTGGCAGGCCTTCTATATGGCTAGTTAAGAAACCCCATTTATTTGAATTGTTATTCCTGGCGAGATTTCCAATGTTTGTGGGCATTCAACTTAATTCAAAGAAACATTCCTTGATGAAACCTGCCTTGAACATTGCAATCACAATGTTCTCCCACTTTTAAATAGAATTCACTTTAACCATCAATCTGACTATTGTTTTTATTATTTTCTCTGTTTCATTTCTGGACAATAAGGGACCTGCTTAATCATTGTGACTGAATAAACTGGCACTGAAATATGTATGTCACTCTCCATGCACAGTTTAACATTCCTAATTTTCAGTTGGAATGCCAAATTGGTTACTTATAGGAAAACCATTAATTAGTTGTCCTTTTATTACCCTTTCTGTATGTAATGTGTGTTCATAAACTTATGACTAGTTTTCAAGGGCCAGTGAATCCTCCTCTAATTTAAATTGGAAACAATTTCTTAACCACGAGGACCCTGCTGTATTATTGGTCATTATACTTGTGTTGAGGCCGAGAATTATCCATTGCTTCTCTCATTCAACTTCGTTTGTAAAGAGAACTTATTATCCGAACTCTCCTACATCTAAATTACTTATACTGTGGTTTAAGATTATACACATCAAGTTATGCTTGAAATTGAATGACATCCTTGAGTAACGTGAAGGGCGCACCCATCATTTATCAGCTGCCTTAATGAAAAATAAAAAATGATAATAATTAAAAAATAGGAAGATGATATTTTTGTAATAGGAGAAGAGTTAAACTTTAAAATAAAATACATTCTTTTTTTTTTTTAAATTTTGATATAACATATAAACTTTTTTACGGTTTAACAAAACATACATTACATTTAGTAATAGGTGTATTATAAAATAATACTTGCTAATTTTACTTTTAAAATACATAAATATAACAAATTTTCTATAAAAAAAAGTTATTAAATAAATAGGTAAAAAAAAAAATTTTGCTTTTATTTTATTATAAGTTAATAAATTTATATCTTCTTTCAAAAATTGGATTACCTCTTTAACTATCATTAACTTTCTTATTAAATATAAATTTAAATTAATTTTAATAGTATTTAAATTTAATTTTTTTACATAATTTACGTAATTTAAATAATAATTTTTCAAATTTTAAGAATAAGTTAAATATATTATATTTGAATAAAAAATTTTAATTTAAATAATTACTTAAATGAATCTTAATATTATTTAAATTTATAATTTTTCATGTAATTTAATTTATAAGTTAATTAAATTTCAAGAAAAAGTAAAAATATATTAAATTTAAATAAAAAACCATATGATTTGAGAATAACCTAATGTATTCTAATTTTATTCAAATTTAAAATCTTTTAACATAATTTTTATAATTTAAATAACAAATTATTCAAAATTTAAGAATAAATGAAAAAAGTCACATTTGAATAAAAAAAATAAAAGTCCAATGTGAGTAACTACTCAAATAAGTCATACCATTATTCAAAATTTGAGTTTTTTTAAAATATAATTTATACAATTTAAGTAACAAATTACTCAAAATTCAACAAAAAATAAAAAAAGTCATATTTGAATGAAAAATACTCCTGATTTGAGTAACTATTTAAAATATGTTAGTTAATTTACTTCTCCTTTTAAGAGAACCAAATAAGAAATCCCTCTACAAAATTATTTGATTGAAAGAAAATATATAAAATATTATCTTTTATATCAAATAAAAATATGATAATAAGAAAGACTAATAGTCTTTAGATTTTTTTTTTTTTTTTACTTTTTTCCCATTGAATATTGCATTGATTTAGTTAATAAATTTAAACAAAATAAATAATTAATGTTGGCCACAAATTTCATAACTTCAACCAAAATTTATTAGATATATTATAATTTAATTTAAATCAATATATAAAAGATGCTAAATTAAGTTGAATTGGTTTAGAAATTTATTCCTAGCTAAACTTAAATCTTTTATTTAATTCATCCTTTTGTTAGTTAATTCAATTATGATATGATTGCAAATAAGTCACAATTTTCATATTTTTTTATTGCATTTTGATTTGCAAATTAATTTATACATATTATTCTAAATGAAATGATATATTTAGCATAAGACCATAATTAAATTGAGTGAAAGACGTATTTTTAGCCATATTAATTAACAATTATTTGATCTACAATCACATAAACAAAGAATTATTGTATTACTAAGTTTTTGAGCTTATAACTTAATGCTTTCTAGAAGTGTATGCAAGTGTATGTTGATGGTTCATTTTTTCTTTCATATAGGCTAAATTAAGGACCTTGTTAGTTATTAATCCTTATTTAACATTCTCTCATCAAGATAAGTGATTATAACTACTTTAAATTCAAATTACCTAATTTTAGGAGATATAGATAAATGGGTAAGTATTTTTTTACTTATCACATTAAGAAATTAAATATCTTATATTTATCTCTAGTCATGATGGTCACTTTAAGGATAATTTTAACATTCTTTCACTTGGCTAGCATGATTTGAACTACCCATAATAGCTAGTGTGAAATTATAGTTTGCTTAAATAGAAATTTTTATACATTAAACATGGTGGTTATGCAACATTATTGAAAACATTTCCTTCAATGTATCATAATAATAGTGAATTTCTAATCAAGCATTTTATTAAGGCAAGATCTTATTGGATACAAAACCTTTAGGTCTCAATCCATTTAGATCTTAAATAAAATTTATGTAAATAATTTTTATGTACACAAAATAATTCCTTATTTATAAATGACCTAAGGTCTCCAAAATGTCAAAACATTAAAGAACATAATATGAAATAAAACTTAAATAAAGTTAACAAGTCTTATATGCTTAATATGATCCCTATATTACTCAAGCGATTATCTTTTAGTCATAGGATTAGTAATCATAAGTTGAGTACTGATATACTCTATTACGATTATTTGCTCTTTAACATGATCCTTGACAACCAAAAACTTTACATCAATATGTTTGTTTTAGCTTCTAGTTTATTATTCTTTGAAAATAACACTATAACTAAATTATTATAATATATCTTTAGTATTATAAAAATAAAATTCACAATTTGTAATCTTGTGATAAATTCTTTAACCATAATGTTTATACAGTAATCTCATGACATGCAATAAATTATGCTTTCATAGTGGAAAAAGTAATAAAGTCCACTCGATGCTCTTTTAGGATACATCACCTCTAACAAGCATAAAAATGTATATGGTAGTAGAATTTTTGTTATTTATACAACCAGTCAAATCAACATCTAAATACTTGGTTTCCTTTACATGGTTAGTGTGTTTGTATTTAAGCTCATAGTTCTTGGCTCTTTATAGATATCTCATAAACTTTTTAGCAACTTTTTAATGTTCTTGCCCCAAATTACTTTACTATCTCTTCAACATTCTTATTATAAATACAATACTAAGTCTAGTATAGACCTATGAATAGATCAGGTTACTAATTATTGATACATATGATATGCTTTTCATCTTATCTCACGACAAGTCATTTTGAGGACATTGTATAAGACTAAATTTGTTCCTTTTATCTATAAGTGCTATAATAGAAAAACAATTTTTTATCTTGAATATCTTTAACGTAAACCTTTTGGGAAAGTCTTAACATTTATTGGAATTTATCTCTATGAATTTCTGATGCAGGCCAGAACTTACTCGACCAAGGAGATCAGCCCGCATCCGAGCTCAACAAGTCACTCGACCAGTCGAGGATATATCAAAGGGACACAATCTGAAGACCAAGAGTCTCATTCGCAAGTCCATACCACAATAAAGTCCTTGTCTTTCCCTAAACATTGGAAGCCTAAAAGATATTTTGGGATGATCAAGAAGACGTTGAGCATTTACCTAGTTTCTAGTTTCTAAGTTCTTTAATGTTTTATGCCTTCTAGGATCTTTAATGCTCTTTAGCCTCTTCATTTGCTCGAGTCTTTTCTTTGGCTACAAAAGACCATCTACTTTATGTATTCGACAGATGAATTTGATTAATGAAAAAATTTTGCATTAAGCAATTATCTTGAACCTTGAAGAGTTCGTACCCCTGAAAACCTTGACGAGTTTTCACTCCGTCCTTGAAGAGTCGGAGGTTTTCAAATCTGCATCCTTGAAGAGTTGCAGTCATCGATCTAGAAGAATCGGTGCCCTATCCACTTCCTTGGAGGCCTGGAAGAGCAACCAACAAAGTTCTATCTTTTCCTCTGTTCTGTCCATTTACATCTGTCCATTTCCACCCCGATTTCGTCCTGCCTACAGTGCTTATTTGAGAAAACTCAAAACAGAGAAATTGTTAATTCAGAAGTCTTTGTTCATTTGGCTTTCGAATCAGGTCATTCCGATCTGTATCGACGAAATTACATCCATTTTCCCGAGCTTGCGCAGGACTGTAATTACTGTTCATCCTGTTCCGCATGTGCAAGTCAATCTCCCGATCCTAACGTCCGAGTAGCCTACATCAGGCTGCATCATTTGGTATCAGAGCTTTGGAGGAGAGAACCATGCCACCAAGACAAGCTAGACATCGTGGAGGCAGAACCATCCCACTGAATGAAGTGCATACGCTCACTGACAATTTGCAGCAACATATACAACAACAAATTGATGAGTTGACGCGGGAAGTTGAGTGTCTGAGGGTGGAAAGAAACAATTCACCACCTCATTCCAGGACCGAAGATTACAATGGTGACTATTCATCTTCGGAGAATGTTCGACCATTTCGCAATCGGAGGAATGTTCGACGTCACGAGCAAAACATTTGTGAACCGGAGTGGGAAAAATAAGTTAAAAAGGATATCTCGGAATTCTCAGGTAATGAATCTCCTGAAAAAATTGTTGACTGGCTAACACTTGTTAATGAAGTGTTTGAGCATCGAAATGTTCCTGAGGATCGTCGAGTCGGGATCATCGCTATGCGATTTAGAGGTAAAGCCATCGCTTGGTGGAGGCATGAGAAGCAAACTCGCCAATCTGTTGGCAAAGCACCAATTACCTCATGGAGGAAGATGGAAGACAAGATCCGAAAGTATTTCCTACCTAAGGGATACAAGAGAGAGCTCTATCAACGGTACCAAAATCTGAGACAAGGTACGCGAACGGTGGACCAATATACCAACGAATTCAATGAGTTGGTGATTCGCAACAACATTCAAGATCCGGAGGAAATGCTTGTGAGCAAGTACTTGAATGGCCTTCAACTTCATATTCAAGATGCCCTGGAAGTCCTTGAAATTTGGGACTTAGGAGATGCACACCAACGAGCACTCAAGGTAGAGCGTTCTCGCTCGAGGAGGCAACCATCCTCTATCATGACCAATCGACCCGCTAGGAGTACCCCCGGCATCACCAAAGTTGCTGAGGTTACGACGCAAACCGCTAGTAAGTTTCCTAATCAGCCCAACATTTTGAAGCAACCAACTACGTCCGATATTCATTGCTATGCTTGTGGTGAGTTGGGTCATCGTGCTAGCAATTGCCAAAAGAACAAAAATCGACAAGCCGACAAAGCCTTCTTAGTGGATAACAATTCTGATGAGCATGTGGAGGATCCGCACGAAGAAGAGGTGAATGATGTCGAAGAGTCCGCAGATGACGAGCAAATAGTGCATGCTGATTCTGGTGAATTTTTGATGGTGAGAAAAATCTTTCTAGTTCCTCGAGATGAGACCGGAGATAGGTGGCTGCGCACCAACATTTTTCATTCCGCTTGCACAATTAAAGGGAAGGTATGTCAATTGATTATTGACTCTGGATGCTGTGAGAATATAATTTCTGAAATGGCAGCGAACAAACTAAAGTTGGAGTTAAAGGCGCACCCCACACCTTACAAGATGTCGTGGCTGTCGAAAGGTACCGAGATAACTGTTTCCAAACGCTGCCTTGTTAATCTATCCATTGGTTCTGTTTATTTCGACAAAATATGGTACGATGTTCTACCGATGGATGCTAGTCATATTATTCTTGGGCGACCATGGCAATTCGATAGGCGGACTACTCACGATGGTTATCGAAATATGTATTCTTTTGAATTTGGAGGGAAGAAAATTATATTAGCACCTAGTAAGGAGCCTTTAAAAACTCCTGTTGTCGAAAAGTCTTCATCTCCTACATTGCTTTCGATGAAGGATATGAAAGGTGCTTTAAAAGGGGTTCGTATTATATATGTTTTACTTCACAAAGCAGGTGAAGTTGCTTCTTCCATACCTCTTAAAGTTCGACCACTTTTGGAAAAATTCAAGGTTATTTTCCCGATGGACTTACCTGCAGGTCTCCCTCCTATGAGAGACATTCAGCACCAAAACAATTTGATGCCCGGTGCTTCCCTACCGAATTTGGCTCATTATCGGATGAGTCCAACGGAGCATGAAGAATTGCATCGATAGGTTGTCGAACTCTTGACTAAGGGTTTTATCCGAGAAAGCCTTAGTCCATGTGCCGTTCCAGCCCTCTTGGTACCTAAGAAAAATGGTACTTGGAGGATGTGTGTCGATAGTAGAGCGATCAACAAAATCACTGTCAAATATCGATTCCCTATTCCTCACCTTGATGACCTCTTGGATCAAATCTCTGGTGCAATCATCTTTTCAAAGCTGGATTTGAAAAGTGGATATCACCAAATCAGAATCAAGCCTGGAGATGAATGGAAGACGGCATTCAAAACGAAAGATGGGTTGTACGAGTGGCTAGTCATGCCATTCGGTTTGTCGAATGCACCATCGACATTCATGAGGTTCATGACCCAAAATTTGAAACCCTTTTTGGGAAAATTTGTTGTGGTCTATTTCGATGATATTCTTATTTTTAGCAAGTCTACTGACGAGCACCTGCAGCATCTTCAAGAAATACTACACGTGTTAAGACAGGAGCGCTTGTATGCAGCCCTCGAGAAGTGCTATTTCATGGTACCACAAATCCTTTTCTTGGGATTTCATATTTCAGCAAAGGGGATTTCAGTGGATGATGCCAAGATGAAGGTGATTCGAGAATGGCCAACTCCATCAAATGTGCATGAGGTACGAAGTTTTCATGGCCTCGCTTCTTTCTATCAACGATTTATTGCACATTTCAGCACTATTGCGGCCCCACTTACTTCTTGCATGAAGAAAAGAGTCTTTGAGTGGACGTGTATGGCTCAGAAAAGTTTTGAGCAACTCAAAGAAAAATTGAGCGTGGCCCTAGTACTCGTATTGCCTAATTTTGACCTTGTTTTTGAAGTACATTGCGATGCGTCAGGTACTGGTATTTGAGGAGTTCTGAGTCAAGGAGGTCGACCCATTGCCTTCTTTAGCGAAAAATTGAAAAGTGCTAAACTTCGTTATAGCACTTATAATTTGGAGTTCTATGCACTATTTCGCACACTCGAACATTGGAGGCAATATCTTATTCATCGAGAGTTTGTTTTGTAAACTGATCATGAAGCTCTCAAATATATTTTAGGGCAGCAAAAGCTTAACTCCAGGCATGCAAAATGGGCTGAATACGTTCAGGAGTTCACTTTCATCATTAAACATAAAGCTGGAGTTCAAAATCAGGTTGCTGATGCTCTTAGTAAAAAGAAGAGCTTACTCCACATAATGCGATCAACAGTTCTTGGATTCGAATCATTCCAAGAGTTGTATCATGAAGATCCTTACTTCTCCAAAATCTTGCCCGGAGCAAAAGAAAAGAAACTTGCTGATTTCACTGAGTGTGATGGGTTTCTTTTCAAAGGGAACCGTTTATATGTACCTAATTGTTCACTTCGACAAAGGGTGATCAATGAAGTTCATCGCAACAGACATTTTGGGCATGACAAGACCGTGCAACTTGTTTCAGCCAAGTACTTTTTGCCTCATTTGAAACGAGACATACATCAACATGTGATGAGGTGTCAACGCTGCCAAACTGGAAAAGGGCATACTACTAATGCTTGCCTTTATTTACCCTTACCAATCTCTCAAGCACCTTGGGAAGATATCTCTATGGACTTTGTTCTTGGACTACCTCGCACTCTCAAAGGTATGGATTCCATCTTTGTTGTTGTAGATCGATTCTCAAAGATGGCGCATTTTATTCCTTGCTGCAAAACTATGGATGCTTCGCATATTGCTGAATTATTCTTGAAGGAAGTCTATAAATTGCATGGCATTTCGAAGACTATTACTTCTGATCGGGACACAAAGTTTCTCAGTCATTTTTGGCAACAATTGTGGAAGAATGTCAGTACTAAACTGCAATATAGTACTGTATTTCATCCCCAAACTGATGGGCAAACTGAAGTCGTCAATTGAACCTTAGGAAATCTATTGAGGACACTGATTGATGAAAATCCTCACTCTTGGGAGATGCGATTGTCACAGGGCGAATTTGCATATAATTGTGTTGTAAACCGTACGATTGGGTATAGTCCTTTCATGATCTTGTATGGACAACAACCGAACATTGCTCTTGATCTTGCACCCATTCCTTTTATTGAAAAGTCTAATGGCAATGTTGAAGATATTGTTTCTCAGATGAGAGCAATTCATGAAGATGTGCGCCAAAGGATAAAAAGCAAGACAGAGTCCTATGAAAAGGATGTCGATAAGCGATGGCGTGAAGTTATCTTCGAACCAGGAGATTTTGTTTGGGCTTACTTACCACCAGAACGTCATCCTGTTGGAAGCTATAACAAGCTTAGTGATCGTAAGCTTGGTCCTCTTGAAGTCCTTGAGTGTATCAACCCCAATGCATATTGCTTAAGGCTTCCTTCTCATATAAAAACACATGATGTTTTCAACGTTCGACATTTAACACCTTATGCTGGTGATTCCTATGATGATGACATGAATTCGGGGACGAATTCTTTTAAAGAAGGGGAGGATGATGCAGGCCAGATTGATAATGCCGCCCGCATCGAAGATGAATTTACTCGACCAAGGAGATCAGCTCGCATCCGAGCTCGACAAGTCGCTCGACCAGTCGAGGAGATATCGAAGGGACACAATCTGAAGACCAAGAGTCTCATTCGCAAGTCCATGCCACAATAAAGTCCTTGTCTTTCCCTATACATTGGAAGCCTAAAAGATACTTTGGGATGATCAAGAAGACGTTAGTTTCTAAGTTCTTTAATGTTTTATGCCTTCTAGGATCTTTAATGTTCTTTAGCCTCTTCATTTGCTCAAGTCTTTTCTTTGGCTACAAAAGACCATCTACTTTATGTATTCGACAAATGAATTTGATTAATGAAAAAATTTTGCATTAAGCAATTATCTTGAACCTTGAAGAGTTCGTACCCCTGAAAACCTTGAAGAGTTTTCACTCTGTCCTTGAAGAGTCGGAGGTTTTCAAATCTGCATCCTTGAAGAGTTGCAGTCATCGATCTAAAAGAATTGGTGCCCTATCCACTTCCTTGGAGGCCTAGAAGAGCAACCAACAAAGTTCTATCTTTTCCTCTGTTCTATCCATTTACATCTGTCCATTTCCACCCCGATTTCGTCCTGCCTACAGTGCTTATTTGAGAAAACTCAAAACAGAGAAATTGTTAATTCATAAGTCTTTGTTCATTTGGCTTTTGAATCAGGTCATTCCAATCTGTATCGACGAAGTTACATCCATTTTCCCGAGCTTGCACAGGACTATAATTACTGTTTATCCTGTTCCGCGTGTGCAAGTCAATCTGCCGATCCTAACGTCCGAGTAGCCTACATCAGGCTGCATCAATTTCTCTGTCAATAACATAAGAAACTTTACTCATATTCTCCATTTTAAATTTTAAGAAAGAAATTTCTTAATCTTATGTAGCAACTCCAAATCATTGTATACGAGTAAATAATCATCCATATATAGGATTAAAATGATATAGTTGCTTTCCCAAGCCTTAAGACATATACATTGATACACAATATTCTCTATAAAACCATATGAGAATGATATTGTGAAATTTTATATAGTTCCATCAAGAGGATAACTTGAATCCATAAATGGATTTCTTAAGCTTGCATGCTAGGTGACTGTTTTATTAGTAATGAAACTTTTAGATTGATTCATGTATACTTCTAAAACTATTAAAGCTTTTTCTTGAAAGTTTCTTTTTTAGAATAGTAGCCAATGACTTATTAGATTTCATAAATTATTCCTCAATACTTTTTATGAAATCCTTAGCCTTTTCTTTATCAAGATTGAAGTCCATGTTACTTAAATTGATGTAGGACTTAATGAACATCAAGCTTAAGTGATTAGATCACCCCTACTTATCATGAGCATCTCATAAAAAAAAAAAAACAACCTCATTAATGTCTGGAAACAATGAACTATCACAAAATACAAAATTTTCATGCTTACAGGCATATGAAAATCTAATTTTATTATCTAATTCAAAATCTTATTGCAATTAATTCAACAAAACAATTACCTCTCAATGAAGTTAAGTAATTTATCTCAAAGAATTAATTATTACTCTTATATGTCATTCATAATTTAATGATTATATCTTTATATAATTTCTTTGCAAATCACTAATGTCACAATAATTTAAGATGTTGCAATTAGTTTTAAATTATTATAATATTCCTTGTAATGATATTTATGAGACTAAAACATGATAAACACTTGTTAAATTCCAAAATCAATTTTTGTATATCAAAATGTCAAAAAAAAAAATAAGACAAGCAAACAATTATATCATCAACCATATAAAATTCCCTTTTTTTTTTCCTCATCTTTGCAATACTTATAACAAATATAATTACTGTCTAGGTGGGATCACAATCAATAATCTGATCCTTAGCCATAATTGGTTCCAGGTTTGGCAAAATCATGTTTGCCACCCTCTTATAATTAATATCACCCACCAACTGTATGTACCATCATCACTACACATGACCAAGTAAGATATTAATATGGTATAGAGATATGTATTATCATAATCCATCATGACTTAATTTATATGATCCTATAAACACATACAAGAATGTCATTGTTTTTTGGATTATCAAGTATTCAATTTTCATACATCGATACATTTCCTAAGGTTTGGTAAAAACATATTGGTTATTAGAAGAATAATTGATCCTAACTTTCTGTAGCCAACAAAGTGACAAAGAACAACCTTAACAACCTTTAAAGCTTGGGTACATGAAAATAAAACCACTAAACAATGTTGTAAAAGTCTTGGTAATGATCATAAACTTATTCATCATGAATATTAAAAGCACACAAAAGACTTAAATTTACTTAAGGCCCTTCATCAAAATGAGTTGTCATTAGAAGCATGCATTGATAATTCAAATGATTTCCTTTTATAGGTTAGGTCAGGGACGCTATTAATTATTGATCCTTATATAACTTCGTCCCTTCAAGGTAAGTGACTGTAATTAGTTCAAACTTGAACTATAAGGGATAAAAATATATGAATAGTTATCTCTTTATTTATACCTTTAATAAATTAAATTAAAGATAATTTTAATAGTAAATTCATAACAATCAACATGTAAGGATTAGATGATATACAAGGAATTATGTTAAATCATCATAATTCTATTATAGACAAAATGACATTAACAACAAATGTGGGAATTGTTTAATCTATAATTTAATTGTAATACTTTCCATTTAATTTCAAGTACAAAAGGCATAGAAGTAAAGTAAGAGAGAGAGAGAGAGAGAGAATGGGATAAAAAGTAGGTCCAATTTATGGGTTGTTTATGTTATAAGTATAAGGATGAATTTGTTTCTTTCTCCAATTCACATTGGAACTCTTACTTTTGGTTGCTTGCTCTACAGAGAAGAGGGAATAAAAAATATGAGCGAGTAATGGAATACATGTCATCCAAAGTATTTTTACTACTAAAAATGTATTCATGTAAGGATAAACAAGTATAGAGGAGATATTCCGAGCTAATCTAACCAAAAAACACCATACCTTCATAGTTAAGGGTCCTTTTGTTGGAATCTGACGAACCATAAGCCTAGGCTTAAGACCAAAAAGCAAACTTCAACACATTTAAAATTAAATAGTTGATTTTGGTAATAGTTAAGTAGAGACATACCAGAAAATGGTTGCACATATATGTTTACTTGCCCTAAACAGAGAAAATCAAGCCTAATAATAACACATGGGAACAATAACTACATTGGTATGCTTACTTACTCTTAAGGAAAGAACATCACCTATGATGTACCTCTGTTCTATCAAACCAAATTCCTTATTTCCTCTATTGACAACTCATTTCTCCCTCTCTCTTTCTTCTTTTTTTTTTTTTTTACTTTTACCATTCATGGTAATTTCAATTAATTCTTATTATTGCTACTAACAAGTAAACCCAAAAGTGGAACAAGTTTGAGTTCACGTCCTGTAGTTGGAATTGCAAGACATGAATTTGACACTTAGTAAGTTGGTTCCAACCATCATTAAGGTAACGAGAAAATGCAAGATTAGTACAAAACAAATAAAAGAAAGAAAATGCTATATACCAAGAACTAATTTATAATTCATCAATTAGTTGAATTTAGTGCACCCCATTAACCAAATCTTTGTGCTCTCATTTTCTTTTTACCCCCTTCCATCTAGTCCTTGATAAACATAAACCTATCCACCACCTACCCAATGCAGACCTTGATTCGAAATCATAGAAAATAATCAAACATACAACAATAGATGCAATTACGAGATTAGGAGCATATTTTGAATAAAAAAAAAAACCCAATAGTCTCATTGCATGTAATAAATTCCATTTTCATAGTAGAAGAAGTAATTATAGTCTATTTGACACTCTTTTAGGATACATCAAGTTTAAAAATGTATCCAATAGTAAACATTTTGTGATTTATACAACAAGTAAAATTAGCATCTAAATACCCAACTACCTCTGAACAATTAGTGTGCCTATATGTAAGCTTATAGTTCTTAGTTATTTATAGACACCCCATAACCTTTTTAGCTACTTTCTAATTTTCTTGCCCTAAATTACTTTAGTACCTCTCTAACATTCTTATTGTAAATACAATCTCAAGTCTAATATAAACTTATGAATATATAAGGTTACTAATGCATATGATATGCCTTTCATCTCATCCCATTACAAGTCATTTTGAGGACATTGTGTAAGACTAAATTTGTTCCCTTTGACTATAAGTGTTATAGTGGAAAAACAATTTTTCATCTTGAATATCTCTCAAACCTTTTCAATGTAAGCCTTTTTGAGATAGTCTTAATGTCTATTGAAATTTATCTTTGTGAAATTCTATGTCAATGACATAGGAAACTTTACTTATATTCTCCGTTTCAAAATTTTAGAAAAAAATTTCATAATCTTATGTAACAACTGCAAATCATTGCATGCAAGTAGATAATCATCCATATATAAGACCAAAATAATATACTTGTTTTCATAAAACTTAAGGTTTACACACACTAATACACAATATTCTCTACAAAACCATATGAGAATGATATTGTGGAATTTTATATACAACCATTGAGAGGATTCCCTGAACCTATAAATGGATTTCTTAAACTTGCATACTAGGTAACTACTTTATTAGTAATAAAACCTTCAGATCGATTCATGTATACTTTTGGAATTGTTAAGGTTTTTTTCCTAAAAGTTTCTTTATTAAAGTACTAACCAATGACTTATTAGAATTCACAAATTGTTCCTTAATACTTTTCATGAAATCTTTAGCCTTTTCTTTATCAAAATTAAAGTCCATGTTACTTAAAATTGATGTAGGACTAAATGAACATCAAGCATTAGTGATTAGATGACCTTAACTTCTTATAAGCATCTCATCAATAACAACCTCATTAATGTCATGAAACAATGAACTATCACAAAATATAAAATAAAACCTTCTTATGGGTAAAGGTTACAACATGTATTGAATTTATACATACTTTATAATAAGGCTAATGAACCATATATTAAAATACAAAATTTTTTTGCTTGTGGTTATAGAAAAATCTAATTTTATTATCTAATTCAAAATATTATTGCAAAATTCAACAAAATAAATACCTCCCTATGAAGTGGAGTAATTATTTTGAAGAATTAATTGTAACTTTTATATGTCATTCATAATTTAATGATTATGTCTTTATATGATTTCTTTGTAAATCTCTTGCAGCAACTTTTAAATTATTAGGATATTCCTTATAATAACATTTATGAGACCAAAATATGATAAACACATGTTAAATTCCAAAATCAATTTTTGTGTATCAAAAAGTCAGAAACAATAAGACAAGCAAACAATTATATCATTAGCCATATAAAATTCCTTCTTTTTTTTTTTTTTGTTTTTTCACATCTTTGCAATACTTATCACAAATATAGTTACTTGGATTTGTTTTTTCACATCTTTGCAATACTTATCACAAATATAGTTACTTGGATTTGATTTTTCACATCTTTGTTTTTTCACATTTTTTGGGCTATCAAGTATTTGATTTTCATACATGAACATGTTTCCCAAGGTTTGGTAAAAACATATTAGTCAGTAGAAGAATAACCAATCCTAACTTTCCATAGCCAACAAAGTGACAAAGAACAATTGTAACAACCTTTAAAGCTTGGGTACATGAAAATAGGACCACTTAACAATGTTAGGAAAGTTTTGGTGATGAGCATAAACTTATCAATAATGCATATTAAAAACACACAAAAGACTTGAATTTTCTTAAGGCCCTTCATCAAAATGAGTTGTAATCAAAAGTTTATATTGATAGTTCACATGCTTTCTTTTATAGGTTTGGTTAGGGACCTTATCAATTATTGATCATCATCTAACTTCATCCCATTAAGGTAAGTGATTGTAATTAGTTTGAACTTAAACTATGAGGGATAAATATAAGTGGATAGTTATCTCTTTATTTATCACTTTAATAAATTAAATTAAAGATAATTTTAATAGTAAATCCATAACATTCAACATGTAAGGATTAAATGATTTACAAGAAATTGTCTTAAATTGTCATAATTCTATCACATACAAAACAACATTGACAACAAATGTGGAAACTGTTTAATCTACAATTTAATTGTAATGCTTTCCACTTAATTTCAAATACAAAGGGCATAGAAGTAAATAGAGAGAGAGAATGGAATAAAAAGTAGGTCCAGTTTATGTGCTATTTGTGGTATAAGTATAAGGATTTTGTTTCTTTCTCCCATTCACAATGGAACTCTTACTTTTGGTTGCTTGCTAAGTATATGATATAAGAAGAAAGTGTGAAAAAATAGATAATAAAAGGTCAATACCCAATTGAACTAAAGAATCAACTAAAGAATACAACAACTTTCAAAAAAGTATTTTTATTGATAATTTATTGAATATGAATTCTAGGATGGTTTTGCTCTTCAGCTTACATACTAACTCAACTAGCTCATGACTATCAATCAATATTTCCTCTTTCTTTTAAGACATCCCCTTAATTGGTGTTTTACAAAATACTTTAGTATAGGGACAAGGCAAGGTAACACATCTTCAAAGTTTAAACTTATTCCATAATTTCAATGAGTTAAAAATAATAATTAAAATATTTTTCGACTTTTTCTAAAATCTCATCAAACATATCTTCACAATATGATTCAAATACTAATAAATTTATCATATTTATCTATGACATTGTTGGCCGGCTAAATCTAAATTAGTAATAGTGAATTTTATTCCATCAATCAGTTATGCTATCTTGAAGTTTATAATATATAAGAGTCATTTTCTCCTTCTCACAAATATCATTATATTCAAAATAAGCATCAATCTCTACTAACTATGGCATAAATTTTTAACGAAATAATCTCTATCAAACAAAAAAATATCTTTGAAATCAAGAATATATTTACAAATAAAGTTACTATGAGCAACATTTCTAGTACAATATCTATTGTTTTTCTGATCTTGTAAAATTACTTTGGATATAGTCTTCTCTTTATGATCCTTATCTTAATGTGATTGCTTCGACCTCCATTAAACAACATTAACACAAGTCAAACTTGTTTTGATAGCATTTGACATGAGACAAAAGTGTAGAAATATGTGAAATGATATCAAGCAAGGCAAATCCTAGCTTTGATACTACCACTTAATGCGAGATGGAGATATGAAAAAAATAGATGACAAAAGACTAACATTGATTGAACCTTTTAAAAACTTTTAGAACCCACCAAATAACACAATAATTTTCAGAAGAGTATTTTCATTGATTACCCTTCCCTTCCCCCCGCCCCCACCCAAAACAATTTTCTTATAGTAGTCTATTAGTCTATTCTAACAATTCCATATGCTTACAATTTCTTGTCAAATTAATGTCATCATTTGTAGGAATAGCCTTGGTGTCTAATTAAAAAATAATTAAAAAAAAATTCTGCCAGAATGATACGTCCTTAAACCGACGGAGGAAGCTAAATACAAAGGCCAATTCAGAACGCTTCTTAATTATAGTGTACAAAAAGAAAAAAAAAAGAAAATATTAGCCAAAATATATAGCATCAAAATGAAAAGCCAAAAAGAGTTAATTTGCAGCAACTGGGAGTAAAAGAACCTGGTAACCAACCCCAGGAGCAAAGAAAAGATGAAATGTGCCCCCGTGAATATCAAGGAAATTGCATGCTTTCTTGGGCATGTGCCTCTACGGATAAAAAATTAAAATTTAATTGTTAGTTTTATACCTTTATAAATTTTAACAATTGAATTTTATTTTTTTTTTCAATTTTTATATCAATTTTAAATATTTTAAATCCTTTTCAAATAAAGATTTTTCCTTTTAGATTGTTTTTTGTTATCTATTGCCTGTCGTCAGTTTTGCATATTTGGAGCAGCAATTCGCAAAGTTGGTTTTTTCCTTGAACTTTTCTAATCCATTTTCGAGCCATCCTTGTGGGTGTTAATTTGCCAGTAGATTGCAAAATGATTCTCAATGGCTACAACAAAATAACAATCTCCCCATTCACCCCCCGCTCTTTGCTATATCTTAGATGAAATGCAGGATAGCTCGCACTCCGAAACACAAACGCTGTTGAAGCAGATTATGGAGATGATGTAGTAGTTCCAGCCTAAACACAAGGGTGCGGTTATGGTATGTTAATTTTTTCGTGCCCACAACTAACAAATATAAAATAAATATTTATCTATATTTGTAATAGTTTTATTTATATTAATTATCAAAATTATTTATCTTTATATTTATTTTAATTTTAATATAAAATATTTGAAGAATAAAATTGTTTTAAGAGTGAATTAACATTATAATTTTAGTGTTAATCTCATATTGTCAAATTAGTGATATTAGTATATTTTTGATTTGTTTAGTTTAGAAAAATTAAAATATAACTGAAATTTTATAATTAACTAAAAATTTTAATTCATTTTTATTTCTTTTAAATTGATTAGATAATTGAAATTAATTTTAATAAAAATTAAAATTCTATTTAAAATGTAGAAAAATATAATTTTTGATATATTAAAAAACTATAATTATTATTATAAATGATACAAATAAGTAAATTAAAATACAATAATAATTTGGTAATATTTAAATTTACATATAGAATTATATTAATAATAATATTTTGTATAATTAAAGTAAAAATATGCATAAAGAAACATTTCAATTTGATTCAAATCAAAATCATCAATTTATATAGTTATATTAACTAATTATGAAATTTAATTTAGTTAATCAAAATTTTGATTTGATTAAATTGTTAGATAACTAAATTAAGAAAATTTTGGTTGAAAGTAATTTTACTAAAGAATAAAAATGAAAATGAATGTTGTGTGCACTCTCATGAGAAATCTCATCAATCTTGGGTAGCCTTGGTCTCTGACTTGAATGTTGTCCCTAAACTTCCTTTGTAGTAAGGAGATGTGAAACACTGGATGGATCCGACTAAAGGTGGATAACTCCAGCCTGTAGTCCATATTTCCGATACACTCTACCACCTTGAATGAGCCGTAAAAATGAGCTGCCAACTTTTGGGACTTCCTTCGTGAGAGAGATACTTGATAATAAGGTTGAAGCTTCAAATACACCCAGTTGCTCTATTCGAATTGCCTTTCCACATAGTTTTTGTTATAAATCTATTTCATTTGATTTTGGGCTGCTTGGAGTTGGCCTCGAAGCTCCTTGAGGATGACATCCTGCTGCATCAAAGCGTCTTCAACTGCTTGAACTTTGGTAGTTCCTAAGATGTAAGATAGCAGATTTGGGGAAGGTCATCTATAGATTAACTCAGATGGGATGGTTTTGGTGAAGGAGTGGCAGCTTGTATTGTAGCAATATTTAACCGCCACCCATTTGACCCACTCCTTTGGATTAGAGCTAGTAAAACAACGCAAATACATTTTAATTGTGTGATTAACTTCAGTTTGACCATTCATTTGTGGGTGATAGGAGGAACTGAAGTTAAAGTGAATGCCTTGTAGTTTTGCATACAATTGTTTGAGGCATCCCGTGAAGTTTGAACACATTATTAAAGAAAACTTGGGCAATTCCCAGAGCTATGTATGGATGCGTCACAAGGAGGAAGTAGGCATCCTTGAAGAGGCGATCTGCCACCACCAATAGAGTGGATTTTCCCTTGGAAAAGGGAAGATCTTCTGTAGAATCCATGAATATATCAGCCCACACTTGGGTTGGGATGGGAAAAGGAAGAGCAAATATTGCAAAAGCAATAAGGATTTAATTGGCTATAAATATATATGTCCCATTCCTATCTGCCTATATATGTATATATAAAGGCTACAATACATCCAAAAGCCATAAAATTGGCACACCCACAACGTGCAGAATAGGTGGAATAAATGGGAAAAGTGACACCTAAATCTTAAGACCCAACAAAGCACAAACTAACTAAAAGACTAACACAATCCTATCACTTTCACAACATGTTCTCACCCTTAGTTAGGAATCTTAGTTGATGTATAGCATATACAATTCTATCTTGCATATGCATAGCTTTTTTTTATATTTAAATTTTACTTTGCAAGTCAGCTATATAACGAGGGTAGCTTGCAACTTCTACACTGTAATTCAATAGCCGAACTGTGTTATTTGAGTGGAATAGCAACTGGATGTGTCCTGGTATACCTGCATTGAACAAAATTTCACTCAGTTGAAAGACAAGTCCTTTTGCAGGACATCTATGAAAAGCTATTAGTATTCTTAGGTAGTTTTCCGAGTAACTGGGTAACTGTTCAACAAGATCCAAATTTGATGGAGGACTTCATCCTTTTGCTTTTCCTTTCTTCCTTTCGTGTGGATCACAATATAATAGAATGTAAAATTAGGGAATATAATACAAATGCAACATTCACCATAAAATTTGTTGCTATTCAAAGTTCAGTACTGTGAGGATTAATGATTAAGAAATTTTCAGTACCATAATTGAAAGTTTATGGCAACATTGTAGTGAAAAAGAAAAATTGGGGAATAAAGAAATCCCAATTGTCTATTGCTTGAGACAGCTAATAGGTTGGATTTTAAATGGGTAAGGTATCATCTCACTACACCATTGTCCTTTAGCAGGAGTTGATCCCATTTTGATTCCATGGAATACATTTTTAAATTGCAAAGACTTCTGCTTGCAATGAAATTGTCACATCACTTTGTTTCTTTTTAAGATCCACAGTTTACCGAATAAAGCTGTTAGTATTTTTTTGGGAGCAGATTTAGCAAAGGCATGCATAAAGGACATCTACGAGAAGGTTGTTTCTCTTTTGCCTTGGATTTGTCAAAAATGCTTAATTAAAAGATTTAGAACTAAGTAAATAACAGAGTACGGGTCTTTTTATCCTTTTACGTCGGAATGATTCACTCAATGGAGTATCCCTTTTGAAGATATAATTCAGCTAATAAAGGGAAAGAAATATTTAAAGGTCAACGTATGATACAACAGCTAGATGTCAAGTCATACCTTAGCTGATGGTTTTGGTTCTTCCTTTTATATTATACTCCTATATTTCTTTATGCATTTTCTTAATATATATTTTCCCCTTTCTTGGAGTGATCATGCTATTTGCCTATTTGGAATTTACTACACCAATCAACATCATGTATATTGTTTTCCTTGGAAGAATGGAAGATGAATATGAGTTTGAAAAACCATGCCAAGATCACATATCCAGAAAATCAAAGTTGGAATGCGTTTTTCTTTTTTTTCCTGTTTATTTGGTTTTACTAGTGTATTGGTTGGCATTTGTCCCATAATTGACATAACATTTCAAACTGTTAACAATTGTAGTATTCAAAATGACATGAGAATCTTAGCTGAAGAAATTTTGTGATATTGACAGCTCCATACCACCTTTATAGAAACAAAGGATCTGTTCTGGCACCTATCCGCAAGTTATTAAGTAAATGACGTAGATCAAGTTAATTTGTATTTGACATGTTGCACTTTTGTCAAATGCGTTGCCTACAAAATTCAACATGAATGGCATGTATCATGTATTAGCTGGGTTGGTGGGATGGTTGAAGTGGTTTAGTCTACCACCTCACAGAAGTCCCTTAATGCAATCAATTATGTTATTTATGCTTTCTTGTTCCGAAAGGATAAAATTATGCAAAACAATGAATTTTTTGTGACTGCAAAATTTTCGTTATGTTGAAGGGTAAATTCTCAGAACAACAATTAGCTATATGGTAGTGAGTCTAACTAGCATTAGACTGTGAACAAAGATGTTAAAAAATGAGTACATCAGAGATGAGATATGGCCACTTTAGGAAGAACCTAACAACCTAATAAAGAATGAGAATATTTGTTGTAAAGTAAGTGTTGCACTGATTGGAGATAAACTGAGGTAGTAGTGTTTATGTTGACAATGATCAGAGATAAACTGAGATGGTAGTGTTTGCATCGGATTATGCATGTCTAACCAAATTCATGTGGATGTAAGAGGAAAGGGCAATGACGATCTATGATTACTTTAGGGATACAAGATTTCATATCATTTAGAGTCTTTGGATAGGATATATTTAGAACAACAATATCTCACACCAAACTCAATTCATAATAAAACAGAATGACAAGATATAATTCACATGATGGACTTCAATTAAATTTGAGACTAAGGATATGTTGTTGTTGCTACCTAATAACAGGGTAATCATTGGTTTGGGTTTGTGAATTAGATGGCCGTGGTCCTGGGTGGAATGATGTGCCAGTGCATGATCCTGCAATCCAAGATGCGGCAAGCCATGCTGTGAAGACCATCCAGCAGAGGTCGAGTTCATTGTTTCCTTATGAACTTCAAGAGATCATTCAGGCAAAGGCTGAGGTTAGCCTTCTTGATCCCTTTGTCATTTTATTATTTAATGCTTCCTTCAAGAATTTTATCTGGGTCTGTCTGTGGCAATAGTGGTGTTTCACTACCAACAAAGCAATTTATGTGTCTACTTGTTTTGTTGAACATTTGGAATGATACTGTTTTGACATGTTATGGATGACTATTCCAATGATTCTTCCATATTGCTGGTTGCAATTTTAATTTCTGATGCTTGATAGCCAAACTACTTTGAACAACTGCCCCCCTCTCTTCCCTCCCTCCCCCAAGTTCAGAGTCTTCTCTCTGTAATATTTGGACAACAATCCATTTAGTATGTGATATTCTCTTTGACCATAACCTACGGTCAGATATGTGTCTGTATAGCCAGTGATTGAAAGACAGAAAGTCAATGTTCTGATATAAAGAAAGCGAGTAGGATTAAATTTTCCTTGGCCATGTTTTAGATTTCCTTTTTGTTTAATTGGTTTGGTTTTTCTGAAGAATGCTTGAATGGTACACGGGTGGTAGCTGATTTAGCAAAATTTGATATGCTTCTCAAGGTCAAGAAGGGAAGCACTGAAGAGAAGTTCAAGGTGGAGGTGCACCAAAACAGTGGGGGAGGCTTTCATCTGAATCAGATGGTGCCACATGCTTTGAGCTTCAAAATTACCAACATCGCTTAAAGTATTCCAGACTGTTAACTACTAGTTTGTTGGTACTGTAATCCGCTTGAAATTTACTGCTTTATGGATTTGGTAAAAGATAGTAGAAATGTACGTCCGTGTATCTACAATACTATCTACTTTGGTGTCTGAAGTGAGCATTGAAGGTGGGGTTGCTGAACTCCATGAAAAGGAGACTCTTCCAATTTCAGGCAAGATTTTTTTTTTTTTTCTTTTGGTCACAATTACAGGCGAGATTCTGGTTGGGGAATGCGAAGCTAATACAAAAACACGGGCTGGACTGCGTAATGTGTGTTAGGAAAAGTGCAAAAGTAAAAGTTTATCTCAGGAGTTCTGGGGTTTGATTATGGACAAAGTAGTGAGTTCCAATGGACTTCCACAGATCCTCGAGAAGCAAATATCGTGCTAAGGAGTGGTTACCTTCCTTGAAGCTACAAATGGTTGCAAGTGTCCTTCAAGGGATAAAATCACTCAAAGATTAACAAAGGGGATTAACAAAAAGGGATAGGTCTTAGATCAACCACAAACCAATAGGCTAATTGCAGAGTTGCCTCTAATTGATTTACAGACAATGAAGATAACAATAGCCGGAAGAGTAATAGTGACAGATTGTCTGGTGTTGGAACACCCTAAATAATGTATTATCATTCAAATATATAGTGTACATGGTTAGATACAAAAGGACAATTAGACCATGCCTATGCTAGTGATTAAATCACTGACAACCTTACCCATACTGTGACAGGTTTGCCATGCTTTTCCAGAAAAGACCATGCTGCATATGGTCTACCATACTTAATTCATTGCAACACTCTCTTGACCAACTAGCAATGTTCAAAATCAATCTTTAACACTCCTCCTTGATTTTGCATCATTGCACACCAAGTTTCTTTTTTAAAAAATCAAATCTGGCTTTAAGGAGTGCCTTGGTAAAGATGTCAGCAATTTGAATAGCTGTTTCACAATATTCCAGCTTTATTTCTCCATTTTCCTGCATTTCCCTAAGAAATTGGAGCTTTATCTTGAAATACTTGGTTCTCCCATGTTGTACTGGATTTTTGGATATAGCTATGGCGGCTTGGTTGTTACAAAAGATAGATGTTGGTTGAGCTGGTGTTTGTTGTAGGTCCATGAGAATTCTTCTTAACCAGATGGCTTGATTAACTGCAGTAGTGGCAACTATGTACTCTGCCTCTGCAGTTGACTGTGCAACCATTGATTGCTTCTTGGAATTCCAACAAAAGAAACCTCCACCAAGTGTAAAACAATAACCAGAAATACTTCTCATGTCATATGCTGAACCTCCCCATCACTATCAACAAATCCTGATAATTCAAGCTGTTATGACTTACCAAACATGATGCCAAGATCTCGGGTGCCATTGAGATACCTGAGAATCCTTTTACCTGCTCTGTAGTGCTTCTTGCTAGGAGAATGCATAAACCTTAAAAGCAGGTTAATTGCTTGAACCATGTCTGGCCTAGAAGTAGTAATATAAAGCAGACACCATATGAGGCTCCTGAATAGTCCTTCACTAATCTTTTCTTCTCCATCATCCTTGCTGAGCTTCTTATTTGTAACCATTGGTGTAGAGACAGACTTGCAAGCATTCATGCTGAATCTTTTGAGAACCTCGGTGATATATCTCCTTTGATAAATGAAAATGCCATGGTCTGATTGCTTCACCTAAAGACCTAGGAAGAAGGACATTTCTCCCATATCAGACATCTCAAATATCATCTCCATTTCCTCTTTAAATTGCTAGACAAATTTAAGATGGCTCCCAGTAACAAGTAAGTCATCAACATAGATGGATACTATAAAAATTTGGTCTTTTGCAGCTTTGACATACAAAGTTGCTTCATTTTTGCTTTTCTCAAAACCAAGCTGCAACAAATGATTGTTGATTCTGCTAAACCAGGCCCTTGGTGCTTGCTTAAGGCCATATAAGGCCTTTCTCAATTTATAGACCTTTTCCTCTTCTCTTTCAATTATAAAGCCTTCTAGTTGTTCCACAAAGACATCTTCCTGCAAATAACCATTTAAAAAGGCAGACTTGACATCAAGATGATAAACTTTCCAGCCCTTTTGAGTAGCAAGGGCTAGTATAAGTTTAATGGTGTCAAGCCTTGCAACAGGAGCAAATGTGTCTGAGAAATCAAGTCCAGCTTGTTATGAGTAGCCTTTGGCTACCAATCTGGCCTTTAATTTGTTGATGCTACCATCTGCATTCAACTTGGTCCTGTAAATCCATTTGACTCCAATTACATTCTTATCTTTAGGTCTTTGTGTAAGGAACCAAGTTTGATTCTTCTGAATTGCAAAAAATTCATCCTGCATAGTTTTCCTCCAACCTGCTGATTTAACAGCCTCATTATGATCTGTAGGATCTGAGATAACAACATTGCTTCTATCATAAATGTTAGAAAGAAGCCTTGTTCCCCTTACAGGTATATCATCAAGAGCATCATCCTCTGTATCCTCATCTGAGCTGTCATGACCAGCAACCTCAGGTTGATTTATTTGCTGTATATCGACATTCAGATCATCAGATATAGCAATATTCCAGTTCCAGCCTTGATCCTCATTGAATTTGACCTCCTTGCTGATTATTATCTTCTTAGATTCTACATCATAGACTCTGTAAGCCTTTGAAACTGTGCTATAGCCAACAAACACAACTGTTTTGGCTTTTTGATCAAGTTTTTGCCTTTTTTGATCAGGTATCAAGATAAAACAAAGACATCCAAAAACTTTTAGATGCTGCACAAAAGGTTTTGCATCAAACCAAAGCTCACATGGAGTTTTCCCTGGAATAGCTGAGGATGAGAGTCTGTTTTGAAGATATACTGAAGTGTTGACAGCTTCAGCCCAAAAGAATTTTGGCATGCCTTTCTCATAAAGAAGACTTCTCATCATCTCCATGATTGTTCTATTTCTCCTTTCACATACTCCATTCTGTTGAGGAGTATATGGAGCTGTAAATTGATGTTTTATACCCGAGATTTTGCAAATTTCTTCAAAAGCAGCAGAGGTAAACTCAGTGCCATTATTTGACTTCAAACATTTAATTTTGACTCCTGTCTCAGTCTCAACAAGAGCCTTGAAGGTTTGGAATATTGATGAAACTTCTGATTTAGTTTTCATAAAATACACCCAACAAAATCGAGTAGAATCATCAATGAATATGATGAAAAACTTGCTACCATTCAAAGATGCTATAGACATAGGTCCACACACATCAGAATGGATTAGATTGAGTTTCTCCTTAGCTCTCCAGGCTTGATTGGAAGGGAAGGGCTGCCTGGTTTGCTTGCCTTGCTGGCAGGCACTATAGACTCCTCCTGGATTGGATATTTCTGACAAACCAGTTATCAACTGGTTTTTTTGCATCTTTTGCAGTGCACCATAGTGAAAATATCCTAATCTTTTATGCCAAAGATTAGACTCATCATAGGCAGCAGGTAAGGCCCTATGTGTCATCTGGTCAAGTTCTAATGGAAAGCTTTTGGCTTTCATTGGAACATTGATGATCACATCTCCTTTTGAATCAAAAATAATGCAAACATTGTTTTCAAACTGCAGTGCATAGTTCTTCTCTAGCAACTGACCAACACTAAGTAGGTTTTAATGAATTTCAGGTACAAACAATACATCGGAGATGAATTTTGTACCTAATAGAGTTGAGACAGTCACTGTGCCTTTTCCATGTGCTTCAAGTAAGGCACCATTTCCAATTCTAACTTTGGTTGCATAGGATTTGTCTAATGTTTTGAAGACTGATGGACAGGAGGACATATGATGTGTGCAACCACTGTCAATGAGCCATGTTTGATTGTTAGAACTTATTGTATTGCAGCCAACAACAAATAGTTCTTCTTCTGCTTGCTGAGTTTCTTCTTCTGCAACCTTGACTTGCTATTTCTTTTGCTGCTGTAATTGTTTCCTTTTGCTTTTGCATATTTTGTCAATATGACCTTGTTTGTTGCAGAAGGAACAAAGAGCATCTAGCCTTCTCCAACAATCCTTGGAGAGATGTGAAGTTTTGCTGCAATGTTCACATGAAGCATAGACTTTCCTCCCTCCTGTCTTGCTGGATTCTGCATCTTTGTGTTGTATTCTTTCAGTTTGAGACCTTCTATAGGAAGTTTTTCCTTTGTAGGAGGCCTGCATAACACCTTCAGAAGTTGTTGCTGACCTTGAAGGCTTTGCTGTTACTCCTCCAAGTTTGAAGGTCCTTCTTTGCTCCTGAGCTTGGAGTGCATTGATTAGTTTTGCCACGGAGATTTGAGAGAGGTCCTTTAAGTCCTCCAAGGAAAAGATTTTAGTTTCAAACCTCTCAAGCACACTAACTAGTATCTTCTCTACAATCCTTTTATCTGGCAAGTCCTCTCCAAGCAACCTGACTTGATTCACTATCCTCATAAGTCTGTCACTGTAATCTTTGACACTCTCCGAGTCCTTCATTTTTAAAACTTCAAACTCTCTTCTTAGATTGAGAATTTGCATGTTTCTGGTTTTAATGCTACCACTATACTCATCTCTCAACTTCTCCCAAGCTTCCTTTGGTGTCTCATATGTCATAATTCTATTGAATATAACATCAGTGACTACTGACTGGATGCATGACAGAGCCTTATAACTTTTAGCTACTTGCTCACTATGGATTTTTAGTTGAGCAATAGTTGGATTTGCTGGAAGAGCTGGTGGATCATCCCCTTTCTTAGTGACATCCCAGAGATCATATGCCTTTAGGTATGTTTTCATCATAACAGACCATTGCACGTAATTCTCTCTAGAAAATTTGGGTGGAGAGACAGGTGTGAAGTTTGCAGAAGCCATCTCAAGTTGTTATCCTACACCACTTGGTTAAAAATCTCAAGTGTTTCACTCAACCTCTCGTGTGTTTTTCTTTTCCCTCACTCACCACAGGTCTTATAAGACTCTTTAGAAGCTCTGATATCACTCTTAGATCAACCACAAACCAATAGGCTGATTGTAGAGTTACCTCTAATTGATTTGTAGACAATGAAAATAACAATAGCCGAAAGAGTAATAGTGATAAATTGTCTGGTGTTGGAACACCCTAAATAATGTATTATCATTCAAATATATAGTGTACATGGTTAGATACAAAAGGACAATTAGGCCATGCATATGCTAGTGATTAAATCACTGACAACCTTGCCCATACTGTGACAGGTTTGCCATGCTTTTCCAGAAAAGACCATGCTACATATGGTCTACCATACTTAATTCACTGTAACACTCTCTTAACCAACTAGCAATGTTCAAAATCAATCTTTAACAATAGGACGGACTTTGGATAACTGTTATGTATGGATGGTAAACTGAGAAAAGGAGAGCAGCCTCCAACTTAAATAAACCATATTGAGAAGTATGAAAAATGGTTTGAAAGGCATCGAAACCATTTGTTGTTATCTCAATCCAGCGTTGTGATGTGGAAGTGCTCTTCCAAGACCATCTCGGGCATCGGTTGCAGGGGCTTAAATTTTTAATTCGTAACATAAAGTTAAGAAAGTAATTAATGAATAGCACAAACTAAGACCGTTTATTCGATTTAAAGTAATATGTCACATGAAATATCGCGGGATGTGTTTTGAAGCGTTAAGTTATGATGAAACTCATCAAAGTGGACAATGGTTATACTCATGAAGAGACAAATTATGTGGTAGTAATTGGGCCAATAATCATCTCATTTTTTAATATCTAATTTTGAGCTCCTTATGCTTTTGAACCTCTCAAGATGGATTAATATTTCAGCTAATATGTACAGATTTCAAAAAGCCAACGATTATATGACATAAAAGAGTAGTAGTGACCATTTGTAACAGTGTTTATCCGAAATAGTAACCTAGTGGGTAATTTATTTATTTATTTATTTATTTTTGTCAAACCTAGAGTCGAGTCTCTCTACTACTACTTAACTCCCATATAAAATAAAAATTTATTCATTAATATTAAGCTAGGGAATAGAAGAAGTCCATGAGTCTAACAATCTTTGGGTAATGGATAAATGATGAATGAAGACATCAACGGGTTATCCCTAACTTCAATCAATAAGTATAATTACCAATATATCTGCAAAGTACTTTGCTTTTTGGTTAAAAAAAAAAAGTGGTGGACTATTTAGAAGGATAAGTATAATTTTAGTCTTAAACCATTTTTTTTTTGTTTCTTTTAAAATAGTCCTATACATTTGTTTCAAGTTAATCTTAAATATTATAATTTCTTTTCAATTAAAGATAATTATTGAAGAAAGATAATTAGATTATTATGTTCATATATCGACCAAATTAAAAAATTATAAAAAAAATTCAAAATATATACGAATAGAATATTTGACACTAAAATTTAAATATTAATATACTATTTTTTTATTAAAACCCTCTATCTTTATAATTTTTATATTTTTTAACTTAGTTAAATCATTTATTTAATGATCAAATTGTATTTTATTAATCATTAGACTCAATTGAAATGAAATTATAACATTTAAAACTAAATTGAAATCCTCAAAATATTTATAATCACATTTACAAAAAGAGAGAGAGTGAGTAAGATAGAGAGAAGGTTTAGGACTAAAAATATGATTACCCACTATTTAACCCATGTAAGATTTTGTCATTCTCCTTATGAGAAAACAATAGGTCATACTTGTAATAATCAATTTCTTATAATTAAGTTTTTATTTAATTTTTTGTAATTCATCAATTAAATAAATACTTTGATCTATTGAAAATTGAAAACATAATTGTCATATCTCCACTCCACCCACAAAAGTAATTTTCATACCTCTATCTTAAAATGTTAGGTAGATTTTCTTTTTGATAACAGTAGCTTGTTGATGAGTTTGATTGTATAATATTCATATTCTTGGTCTTATGCTCTAATAATATTGTTATGCCTTGTTGTTTTATTTTTTGCTTTAGTGAATTAGTCTCTCAATTTGTACTTTAATTTAATTAATTATCACTTGTAAAATAAATGTAAATGTAAATGTAAATGTAAATAAATAAATATATATATATATATATATATATATATATATATATATATATATATATATAGATATATATATGTATGTATATATATGTACTTCTTCATCATTTTTTACTTCTAAGTATAACATGTATAAAGCTAAAGTTTGATTATAAAGAGTACCTTCATTCTTTAACTTTTTTTTTTTTTGGTTCATTTCATAAAATTCATATGACAAAATGGGCATATGTTAGACAAGCATGTGGAGTCATTTTTTAATGACTTTATTATGTACTATTATTAGCAATTGTGCAAGATTGAAAGTTTTGTGTCCTTATTGTTATATTAACCTATTGAAACTCTTGTTTTTAATTTGGTTTGTAACCTAATTAGTAGTATTCATTTGTATATTCTTATATGCATTGGTCCTTGATGTGACAACAATTTTTGTTCTTCAACTTTGAATATTTTAATTGTCTAAGGGTGGAAATTTAGAAAACATAAGTTTCTTATATTATTACCAAGTGCATGCATAATTTGTACACATATATCTTTGTTATAGTAAATAGTTAGATCGTAGAATCAAGTCAACTTGTTCATTTAAGCAAGGATAAGGTGATAAGGTTGAATTGGACCATATATGGCTAAAGAATTTTGAGGGCATTTTCATTTTCTTGATGGAAGAAGAGGTGAAAAAGATTTATCAAAAAACTATAACTTTTACAACTAATGCTTGAAAGTTTACTCGAGAGGAGTTAAATAAAAGAATGGGTATGACTTATACTCATTTGTAGTTAAAAGTTAAATTCAATGGACTTAGAGGGCACATGAATTAACTATTCTAATATAATTAATATGGTTACCACTTTTCATAAACAATGGGAGAAGATGTTTACAGTAAATGCTATATTTTGTATAAAAGTATATATTAGTTTTTTGAACTCTAATTTATATTATCATTTATAATTAAGCATGAGTTATCATTTTTTTAGGTGATTAAACATGTGTAGTGACTCTAAAACATGACTGTTAGAATTATCAATAATTATATACTATTTTTAGGAATACGATAGCAATTGAGAAACATGCTTACACTTCAACTCATAGTCCTTCTCTTAGCAAAGAGGAAGAGGAAAATGACAACAAGAATAGGTTAAGAATCTTAGCAATGATTTTGATAATTTCTAGTAGGATAAATAAGTTAAGATTAACACCAGTTTAAGAACAACATGATGAAAGGAAAATGAATTACTTCAAAGAATACTTGTAAACACTTTGGCCCTAATTGGAGAAAACTCAAAGAAGAAGTTTGAGTTATTTGAGAAAAAGATAAGTGGAACTTGATATTATGCTATTAGGTCTTATGGAGAGGTGACTAGTCATGCAACCATGTTAAAGTAGTATTTGGAGCATGCATGTCCATATTGAATGTCTTAAAAGGAATAAATGGATTATCTTATGCGAAGGCTATTAAATTGTTCAAGGAAAAAGAATTTATAATTATGTTTTTGAAAATATCAAGGGCAAGGAGAAGAGATTGGGTATTGAATAACTAAACTCTTACATATTAAATTCTTAAATATATAAAAGATATGGACTATAAAGTTTATTTCTGCTTTTTCTTTTCTTTTTTTCTTTTTTTTTGAACTAGGTATGTGTGCTTAAATGTAACTATGTAAGACATGTTTATGCAACCATGTTATAAGTTATACCTTGTCATGGTTTTAAACTCTTATTTATGTAGATTACAATGGTTTTAAGCAATTATTTTATTTAGAGTTAATATGTTTGATTTAGTTCCAACACTAACTATGAGAACAATTATACAAAATATTGTTGGATGGAAATGCAATTATTTTTTATCATATATTAAGATGTACATTTTTATGTGATAATAGGACATTATAGATTTCTTGAGTTAAGTGTAGTATAAGAATATATAGAAGAATTGTTGTTAGATTTGGAGGATGATGTTGTTATGGTTAAAGGTCATTTCTTAAGTCATACCTAATTGTTGTCTCACAACAGCCCAATATTATAAAAAATTTCAAAATTTTATGACCATGAGTAGGTGGTTGAAATCTTAAATGGTCATCCAAATATTTTTGTTGATTTGTTTAAAATGAAAAGAGAGATTGTATGGATTTGTGTGAAAATTTGGAGAGGAGAAACTTATATATCGATTCCAAACTTATATATCAAGGAGAAGCTAATATAAGTGCAAGTACAATTGTCAACATTATGGACAATAGAAATGACTTGAAGACAACTACAACATCAAGTTCACCGAAACTTGTAAAGGGAAAGTAGCTAGGAAAGGGGAAGTAGTTAGCAAAGGTTTAAGGGAATAGCAAACTTAAGAAATCTACCAAAAGAATTATCTTGCATAAGGAATTAAAGAATAGACTTATATAATAATATCGAAACAAGGAAGCTCAGGTGTACAATGTATGTTGTTGTAACATCTTAATTAATTGTTTTATGTGTCAATTGTGTGAATTTGATATGATTAAATGAAAATGTGTGGGTGAAGTCACATGAAGCCCTGAGTACTACTAACAAGAAAAAAGTAAAACACATAGATCTTGCTAATTATGAGCTGCCTTAGTGGAATTGAATGGCAAGGCCAACTAAACATCATAAGTGGACAACTATAACAAGTCTACACCTTGAATTCAACTATTTTCAATTTGTCAATCTAGCTTGAATGCACTTATATATTATGGTTGTTATTTGCAAAAAGCATAACAAAAGAGGAGAAGATTGTGGAGATATAATATACAAGTGAAGGAAACACTTCAGAGGTTTTGGGTTTGAATGTAACACATTAGATTGCATCTCAATCTTAATTTCTATGCAAAGACTTAAGTAAAGATTTGCCTACTCAATCAAGTGATCTTAACCCTAAAGAAAGTGAATAAGCATGTTAATGCTTTGCTTTCACAACATTTAAGACTCTTTTTTTGGTCATGTTCATGATACTACATGACATGATACATATCTATTTTCTTTTTTGTCCAACAGATTTGTGTTATGTTGTACTTTTAGGAATCTAACAATGACAAATATATAAGATTCCCTTTTTTTTTTTTTTTTGGGTACTAATGTAAGGCTTCTTATATTTTGCACCTCATTAGAAAGGTGATATTCTATTGAGCTAGGACTTTACAATTAATATATGCAATTTAACATATTAAGCAATACAAATACAAGCTATTCATTTTATAGGAACAAAATACATTGACTTAAGATGCCTTAGCTAATATTTACATAATAAAACAAACACCACAAGACAAACAACAAACTCAATATCGCAACCATTTTGAAAATCATTGATACCCTTTTAAAGTTCACCACTTCATAATTAGTCTTGTACTTAATGATGGCAGGCTCCATCTTTAATACCCATCATGTCATCGATCAAGTCATCGATCAAGTCAGCATTACCTTGTCATTGATCAACTCATCATTATTACTCTCATTACAAATGCACTAAACTGAATTCTAAAAAATAATTAGTTCTTTCACACAATCAAAGAAGTCAATGTCTTCCCAAATAAAAATTCATTGCGGACACACCTACAATAAAGGACAACAGCATTATAAAATTACTCATCTCATAATTGAAAAAACACAAAATCACTCACTGAAATTTTAGGGCAACAGATAAATTTTCATCTTAAAATAATTCCACAAATAAACAAAGAAAATTAGATTGAAATTTTTTAGAATTGCAAAACCTAATATTTGGGTTTGGACTAAAACCATCATTTTAGTTTTCCTTTTTGTACATGAAGCACCCAAATAGACCATTTCTCCGTGTTTGCACCTAATTTGCTCACCCTTTCCACTATCACCTTGCTTGCTTTTATACTCAAATGGCCCGAAGAAGTATGATGGCATCACTCGACGAATGATTAAGTTTTAAGAGGAAGGAATGAATTATATTAGAAGCGATACCCAATTTGAAAAAGAAGAGACAAGTGGAACACGAAGCTCTACCTAACTTGCAAAAATAACCAAAACGAAAAAATTTTGTTAAAAAAAATCAGGATATAAAAAGATTAAATGACAAGAAGGAGCCTAGAAACGTGTGTATGTGAGAGAGAGAGAGATAGAGAGGTGATGAAAAATGCTAGAAATCAATTGAGACATTATGTTAGAGAGGAATAAGTTGCAAATATGGTTTTTTTTAATTAATTTTTAAAGTTATTATTTTTGTAAAGCTTAAAAAATTTTAATTCCAATAATATTTAATAAAAACATAATTTATAGAAATTAGGCAAATTTTAATATTAATTTTTAAAAATATTAATTATAATTACAAATTTGCATCAACAATAATTTATTGATATAACATTTAACTATAATTACATATCATTTACTAGATTGTCACATGAAAGATTTAATAGATATTAACTTAACAATGAACTAATGACAAAGAGTGGAAAAGAATGACAAAATAAATGTGGTAAGTTAATTCTTAAAAAAAAAAAAATAGTTAGCAAAAATCACTATAAATCCTTGCTTCTATGAAGCATTATGTATCTCACCACGTGCTTTAATACAATGTTGAAATAAGTCAACTTTGGTGGCCTACACTAATTACCATAAGTCTACTAGATCGGATTGACAAGTCAAATTTGTAAAATTAAAAATTAAATTATGGTTTGATTTGATTTATTTTTAAAATTGTTAATTTAAAAAATTAGTGATTAAATTAATGGACTAGTTACAATTTTTTAATTTAAAAATATTTATTTTATATTTTAATTTTTTAAAAAATAAAATACATTTTATTAAAATTTTGTATATATTTAATATTAAATAAAAGTATTACTAATGTAATCAATTAAATTAATTAAATTTTTAACTTTTAAATTTTCTAATTCAGTTTTTAAAAGCTTATTTTGATCTAAAATCTCTCCACTTTAAGATTTACTCTTTTCCTAAAATGAGATTTGGTCATACTATGAGTTTTGATAAAAATAGTTACAAATTACCATTATTAGGTTACAAAAGTGAATAGGAGATGAAAATTGAGATTTGTTTAACTAAATGTGCTACAAATAAGACCAATTTGTATCTTTCTTCAAAGTAACTGTTGGTCTCATCCCTTTTCATCTCTTGATTTATGATTAAATTTTAAACTCTTTTTTCTTATTCTATGGACAAGAATTCCATGTCATACAATATATGCAATTTATAATGTCAAGCTAACTTTAGAGTAACAAATATCACTTTTGTTCTTAAAAAACATTTTATTGATTGCTTATCAAGAGTAATTGTAGTCCGTGAGGGGCTAAGTTTTTTTTGGCCAAGAATTGACTTAGAGAAATTTCTGCCATGCCTAATAGACCCAAAAAAGTTAGGCAAAAAAATAAGAAAGAATCTAAAAAGGTATCAAAAAATAATCTAACAATAATGCGTGTTCTTTATTTGGATATGCAGCTGGAGATTGTGATGTCCACCCCAGGTGTGTTTCAGGTTGTTTTGTATATTCCATTCTTTCATCTTCTCGAGTATTTTGGCCACCCTGAAGCAGACATAATATGCTTGAATCTGTTGTGCTCAGGTTGTAAAGAAGCTGGTGCAGCATCATCCTGCAATGACCATAGGGGTAATCTTTCTTCCTATATCCTTTTGGATTTCAAGACATTGGTATTTTTATTGGCCAAAGCATAACGTAGTCAACACAAGTTGCAAGAACTTGCCAAAACCCTCCACAACTTGTTATGTCTGCATGTACATATGCATTGTCATCTTTTTGTCTGTATTCTTCTGTGATTATATGAAAGATTTATTAATCTTACTCATGCTTGAATATAAATGCGTCAAAATTATGGAAATGATGGTATTATTTGCTCTGCATGAAATTTCAGAGAGTAAATTATACAATATAGTTTCTCTTCAGCATGGCAACACAGTAAAACTTGTCTATTATGAGGTCTTGCATCAGAGATGCATGTTCTGGAATTCTCTTTTGTAAATTGTTGAATAGGCTACTCAGTTGAAAAAAGTGTTGTTGACATGTTTATGTAATATACCATACAATTGAATTCAGAAGACTTGTTGACTGTAGGTGGGTACTGTTTTATGTGCTGAGGATGCCTTGAATGCCATGAACGCAGGAGCCAAATTCCTTACGAGCCCAGCAATGGTGAAAGTATGCATCTTATATTCCAAGTATGAAATGAATCTTTCTTCAATTAAAATTGAGTCATTAATCTTGAAAGGGTTTTATTTTTGTCTTTCTTCCTTCCTTTCATAATCCCTTTCTCGCTCTCTCTGTTTTTTGTTTTTTTTGGTCCTGTTCTCATGATGCATGAACAACTGTGTCAGCAGTGCTGCTTCTTTTGCCGATACTAATGAAACATACTTCTCTGTACGACATTATGGATGAGGTCCAGGATGATGAAGTTCTATATATACCTGGGGTGATGACACCAACAGAAGTAAGAAGTCTTTGTGCTTGAACTCTCCTTCATCTTAAGTTCCCTGAGTTCTAATTCTATGTGTAGCTCATGTCAACTCTTGTATTCTCTGTTTGGCTTCCATCTTTATCTAATATTCTTTCCATGGCCTTTGGAGTAGCTACCCTATGTAAAGGAAATGTATTGGGAAAAATCATGTGAGAGTCAAGAAGGAAAAGCTGTTTTCTTTGCCCTCTCCAACAATTTCTTTTCTCTTTTATTTCCTTCCTCAGCAGCAATAAAAAGTTTAAAGTAACTTTATTAGTTATCCACCACCATTTGAATATTTGATCATTTGTATTATTTTCTGCTACATCAATGCCATAACCAGAGCTTTTCCATTTCACAGATATTGTCTTCATATGGTTCTGGCGCGAAAATTGTCAAGGTAAGTTTTATCAGGTTTTCGTATTTCATCATGTTCAGGGTGGGAGTGAGGATGAGATTCAAATTGGGTAATGACACATTCACTAATTGATACCTACAACACGCTTCTCAATTTTAAAATTATTGGTTATTTTATACAATCTAGTCTGACTATGCCTTCACGTGATTGCATCCCCATTTCAATGGGAATTTTTTAAGGACCAGGTAGAAGTACTTTCATGTTGCAATTGGGTATTCCAACAAACAACATATAGTTTGATTTTCACCATGTTAATGGTACAGGTTTATCCTGTTTCGGCATTAGGTGGTGTCCAATATATGTCAGCACTGAAGAAGCCTTTCCCTTATATACCTATGGTTGCTTCTCAAGGCATAACAATAGGTTTGTGCATTGAACAATCCGGGCTTTTCTTCTTACTGACTTTAAGGTAGGGGTGACTCTTTGGGGGAGGCAAGAGTGCAATAGTTGCAGCTAAGCGAGCAGGTGAATCTGCCACTTGCTGCGAGTTAAAAAGGCTTTACTTCTTCAACAGAGGTTGATTAACATGCTTTCTGATGTGCTGATGTTGCTGAGAAATTTTCTTCTTATTCCTCTCACTCTCCCTTGTTTCTTTCCGTAAATTTGTTGTGCCTTGAAGTCAGGGATCTCTGGCTTGATCAATAAGGTCTCTGGAAATGGTATGACAGACATCAAGACATTTATAACCCTTATTGATGCATATAGTTACTGAAAGTTAATAATTGTGATGACATTCTTGGAAATGTCTATAGTTTTACTGACAAAGTAATATTTCCTATCATCCAAAAGCTCATGTTTTCCATTGAGAAGATGAGATTACCTTCACTTCATCAATTGCATCATTGCATCATTGATCCATATCTTTAGATGCATGATTCATAGTTGTGCACTTTTGACCGAACAACATTAAATGTGCATTCACCACTGTGATGGAAAGGATGCTAAATTATTATGAAATTCTTCATCAAAGGGTCATTTTATATAGATTAAATTCAAAGTTACAGAGTATTTGTAAATATCTTCCTCAGAAAGTATATATGTTTGCAGGTAATAATATTTCGGTTGCAGTTATAGAGTTACTGTTTCTGCTTTTACTGGTGTTTTGCATCATATCAATGGTTCAATTGTATTCTGGAAATTCATTGACATCTGGGTGACTCTCAAATTGGATGCAGATTCAGTGGCGGACTGCATATCCCATGGAGCATCAGCTGTTGTTTTGTCGGATGCCTTATTTAGTAAAGATGCAATGTTACAAAAAGATTTCAATGCCATACGTCAACGTGCATGATTTGCTTCTGTGAAAGGCAGAGAAGCTGTAGAACGCCGTGACCATAAATGTTGTTATTGACTGAGACTGCCTTTTATGTTCATTTTAATCCTTCAGTCATATGTGGGGTTTTAAAGTTTGATTTGAATATTGCTTCTGTTTGCTCTATATTTAGATTGTGAGCACTTAGTCAAAGCTTTATGCATTTATCTATTTGAAGGACCTTGTTTTCTAGAAATAATCTTGCTGGCCCCTGAAGTTTATAAAGTCCTCAAAAGACATCTATCCTGACTCTCAAACATACTTAAATTTGGAAGAAAGAATTAAATTGTCAAATACATTGTTCTCTCTTAAATAAAAATTTGTATCCTGAATACTCTTAGCCATAGTTTGCTTCTTAGTTCAAATGTCTGAATAGTTTTGCTTTGCAAAGTGCTGCAAATTCTTATTTTAGGGACTAAGAGAAGTTCATTGTAAGTAAATCTTTGCATTGTAGACAACTACAGTGTCCACATACTAGCAGTTGAGATTCAATAGCAGTTAGGAAATTGATCTTTTCTTGTGGAAGAGATAGCTTAAATGCAGATGCAAGAAAATATTTGATGGCATTTCCATCAATCAAATGGTGACACACTGATAATGGTAATTTTGCAATCAATTTATACACAGATGAAATCATTCTGCAACTTACTTACAAGAAAATCTTTCTGTCATTATGAATCGGTGACACACACATGCACAGATCATGCATAATTTATGCATCGGATCTACTGATTAGTTCATGTATTTGCTGTGTCCTCAACCTCTGAACCAGAATTTCTGTATTTACTGTCTTCACTGAGAGAACTGTAGCATGTATATATTTGTGCTTGCATATCTAGTGTAAAATCTTACGTGAAACAAGAAAATTTGAGTAAAGTTTAGCAATGGTAGGTTCTATGGTGGCTGAGACGAAGAAGCCATCACGTATCTTTCATCATATACATGATAACTCATCTTAACTGGAATCGTACAGGCAGAAGCTAGAAAATATAGCGAATCAAAAGTTTACTTTTTCTTTGTTATTGCTTGAATAAAATTTTGTGGAAGTATTATAGCGTGATTGCAAATGCACGATCAAGCCAAGGTTCATCTCAGTTTGATGCTCTGGCAACTAATTGTTGGGAGCTGGTGCTATTTGTTAAATCTGAGGTTCAAACTGGTGAAACAATTCTATGCTTTTTTATTTTAGGTATGAAGACGATATGCTAACTCAATTTTCATTTCACAGGTCAAATTTCATGTTATATCACATCTTAAACTTGGACATTGTGGTAACACTCCCAAGTATTTTATCAATGCATTACCTTAACATGGAGCAGCTTATAAAGACATTGACATCTCTATATAAGCCTATATGATGCCAATCGAGATTCCACTTCTTTTTATAAAAATGAAGCAGAGTTTCGTTCATTATATGTGCTTCTACACCTCAATCCTACAAGTCATGTAACGGTTGATCTCTACTCCATTGTTGTGATTAACCACTTTCCTCTAAGGCATCATTGTCTTAAATGCTAACTAGATGATCCTTTTTTTATTTTATTCTCATGTAAACAGAGGGAGCTACTTTCCTTGTGGTTATGCTGTGTGCCTCTTTCTGTTATTAAATCAAAAGAAATGTGTTTTGCACGGAGTATTTTGCGGTATGTATTAATCATGTTGCTTTTTGGAGGTTATTCACATCTACAGCCAAAAAAAAAAAGAAAAATGGAATATTATGATCTTTTTTCTACTGATATTCTCATTGTTTTTTCACAACAGCTTTTTATGGATAGGCAATTTTAAACGTTTCTTTTGCACAATAGCAACTGAGGCAACATATCTCCAGTACTGTATTATAGAGCCCTTCATCAATGAGGTAATAAATCTGTAAGTTCTCAACTTCAGTTTTCTTTAAGCATACCCAATTAATACTGCCGTTACTCTGGCCAGCAAAGACTTGTCCGGGTAAACATTTTTTATGCAAATCTTTAGTTTGGTGCTGAGATTAGTGGGTAATTTACAATTAATTTTATCAATCCTTATTAATATATTGATTGATAGAATTAATTATATAAAATTGTATTTTTGTTTAAGGGTAAATTTTATAAGCTTTTATTTAGTATAGTAATAAAACGATTAAATTAAAATAAAATTAAAATTGACTAATAAAAATAAAAACAAGTGATAAGTTCAGCAACTAAAAATGTAAATTACCTAAGATTAGCATGTGCCCTTCACTATATCTAGCTTTTCATTACCAGTCCACTTATTTGTTCTTTGCTCATTAATTTTGCTTCTCCAAGTTATAGTTACTTGTTGGCCTAGGAGAAGGTGATGAAGTTTTTTATTTCCATCTTTTCCTGCTTCTTGCCTTTCTTTCTCCACACTTGCTTTTCCATTTTTTTTCTTTGACCATGAAGGTACGAGTTCTGTATCTGTCCTGCATAAATAATGTTGGCTACAAGCTTCACCCATATCCTGTAACATGCTTATCCATGCTCATGAGAATGAAGGTATATTCAGTGACCTTAATTATTAGCAAATTGCATAAGGTAGTTGACATAATCTAAATAATGAAAGATGCATGTGGCTGTATTTTTCTTTGTTCAATCTTTATCTATAGGAGTCGGATGTGGTTTTTCTTTGCAATGCCTGTGGTCTTCACACTTGTACTGATGAAGGTGGAAACAAGTTATTACCCACCAAGCAAACAACTTTCTGTTCTCCTGAGGAAGGGTTTCAAAACTATAAATTTTTGGGTTTAGAGGAATTTGAGAGTTCACATAGGACTATGTGATTATAGTTATTATTATTTTTATTTCCAAATTAGCTGTCTTTTTTGGTTTTGTGGCTTTTCAATAACCTTGACTTCAAAATGAAGTCGTTTGTGTCTGCCTTGTAATTATGTTGTAAAAGGAAGGATATATGTTGTTCATTAGCAGCTCTATCATAACTTACTTTCATGATGGTGAAACTAGCACCACTTTGTGATGAAAGTCCACATTTGGATTTACAGTATAGCAGTATTCTCATTAGGTTTATGGATGTAGCTTTCTCAACTTTGTAATATCATATTCAATTATTGAGTTAATTACTTTGTAATTTAAATAATAATTTTTTTTTTTTACAATATAAGAAATTATATTTAAAATTTTATAATTTAGTAATTTTTAATTCTTAATTTGATAATTATTTGATATTATTTGAAATGGAAATGATATATAATTAAAATTAATTTTTTTTAAGGGGTTTGTCATGTTTAACTCTTTGTCTATTGTTATTTATATTAGATATTATAAAATTAATTATTGAAAAAAAAATCACAAAATATTTCAAAATGTTAAATTTGGAACATTAGAATTAAATTAAAATATTTTAAACCTTAAAAATAAACTATATAAACCTTGTTAGTTTTTCAATCATCTAAACCACAAGAAGTCAAACTTCCCTTCATTGCTTCGGGCAAAGTTGCGGCAACCCTGTTCTTCTGCAGCCTACTTAAATAGTTGACACAACATAATCTATTAAAATAAGTAAGCTTTACTCCTTTATTTGTCGTGGGTTATGGATTAATACGAATTTTATATTATAGACTTAGGGGGCATTTAATAAAATTGTATGGCATGACATAGAAGTGTGAAAATTTGATTCAACGTGACGGATGGATTCAAACTCAATGGATAAAAAAAAAAATTGGGTCTGAACTTGATTTGAAAATAATTTAATTTAAAATTTACTTGAATAAAAAATAATTAAAAATTTTATAATTAAAAATTTTATAATCAAATATTTTTAATAATTTGATTTTTTTCTTATCTCCTAAAAAAAACAAAATAAAAAATTATAATTTATTTTTTATTTTATACCTGTAAGAATTATAAATTAAAATTTAGATATAAAATTTAAATTATAATATTTAAATTATAAATTTTAGATATAAAATATAAATATATATTATTTTTATTATAAATTTTATAAGTATTTACTCATAAAAATAAAATAATTTTTTTATATTTTTACTATTTATTTATTTATATACATATAAAAATATATAAGTATCATATATACATTTTAATTTATATAAATTTTAATTTATTATATATATTTAATTATTTAATACTAATATTATTTTATTTATTTTATATAATTATTTATTTTTTTATATTTATAATATTTTAAAAATTATATATATATATATATATATACTTATTATAAATAATACATATAAATATTTAATAAAAATTAATATATTAAAATAATAAATAAATATGAGATTAAATTTAAAAGATAAAAGAATAATTGGTAGATAAACAAAAAATTATATACTTTTAAGATAAATTGATATATTAATAATAATAATAATAATAATAATATTATTATTATTATTATTATAATATTTAATAAAATAAAAATTTAGTAAAAAATAAAAAAAAATTTATATTTTTAAAATAATTTGTTAATTTATAAATTACTATAAATTCAAGTGATTATAACTCAAAATACTTTGAGTTTAATCTAACTTAATAATATTTTTAATACAAAATAAATTTATTTTATTTTATTATATTACTCATTTAATAAATTATTTAAATAAGATAATATAAAATTATTATTTTATATTTATAAATTAATATTATCTTATATATCTCTATACGCTAAATTAACTTAAAATATGAGTTAAATTTACTTTTTAAAATATTTTCCACATATATGTAATATAATTATATCATATTTAGTTATATTTCTCACTTATTATTTTTTTTTTTTTTTTTTTGAGCAAAGATGGGTTAGAGAAATTTTTGCATTACTTTATCCTAATGACTAACATAACAAGAATTTTCACCTAGTACAATTTTCTTTTTCGTCAAAGAATTAAATTTTAAAATTTATTTAAGTAAAGGCATTTTAAGAGAAGTCTTGTTTACAATACCAAATAAATTAGCAATTTACCCAGTGCTTCGAAAAAAATGATTTACACCAGCTTAGTTTGGCTCACAAGAGAGAGTGGAAAATGCATCTTTTTTTTTATTAAATTTTGATTTCAAGCCTTTTTAGCCTATTTGAACCTTAGACCCTTGAAATTGACTTCAAACATTGATTCAACCCAATACATGATTCCAATACCAAGCAAGAAAAAACCCAACACTAATTCAAATTAAAAGAAATCCTTGTACTGAATAAGCCTCAACTTCATAATCAAATTAATTAAACTCTTTTTCTTGTTACACATATTTTTTTTGTTGCACATTGAAGTTTAAAATTAATTGAAATCTACTATATAATTGGCACCAACCATTAGAGAATCAATTCTGACACCAGACGAATGAAAACAAAATTACTTCGCCAAGAAAAAGAAATCCAAGAAAGCAATTCCCGTTATGATATCCAAGTTAAATTTAACCAACCAAGATAGCTAATGGGACCTAACTTATATCTATAATCCCATTTACCCCAGGTTGCATTATACTCTAGGTGATTGGTCTTTCGCCAAAATTCCATTATCAGCAACTTGTCCAAGAATATCACATAATTGATCTAACATAAATAGTCAATGCATGGCATGAAGCTTTAAAATTTCAGAACATTGGTTAGTTCAATCTTACAAACTTCAAATCAACCAACATATTTTTTCAAGCTTCATAGTAGCATTTACATGATAGCCTGTAGTCACCAATGACATAAATGAACCTTGTAAATTGGTCACAGGTCTACCATGGTTTGAGTGATGAAGCATGTATTAATATTGCAGAGCACCTTTTAGCTCTCTGAATAATATTGGATGCAAAAATACAGGTTAAGGGATGTTAGGACCATATTTTCACCTGTTAGAATCGGATCAAAAATTGAATAAAAATAATCTGACTTCAAGGATAGCAACAAAGTGCCCATCTTTCCACCCTCAGCAAGAGGATACAATTCCAACCAACACAAGTAACTCTAGAAACAAACTTACATGCTCAACAATGTCACGGCAAAAAATAGAATGATTGCCAATCCAAAACAGAACCCAACAATTGCCATGAAAGCCTGGAAAAAGCTAATTAATTAGATACAGCTTATTGACTAGATATTAATGGCAAAAATTTTTGCACACATTACGTACCTTCCCTTGACTATCAAATTTGAATTTCCTACTGAACCTTGACAACCCCTGTTTACAAAAGGTGCAAGTGCAATGACGGTAAACAAATTGAATGTGTTTAAGATGAAGATTCTATTCACCACATAAAAGTAATGCAATAATAACTAGATATGGAAAGGAATCATGCCATAAAGAAATAAATAGCAATTATAAAAAATGAAAAGGACACACATTTGGCTCATTCGTAAATAAGTTTTAAGAATAAACAAGAGATCTAGCCCCCAAAAGTTTCTTTTAAATTAGTCCAGTAACAAGGTGCCTTACATTTTCAATATAATACAATAGGATACAAGGTGCTTGTTCTCATGCTAACAAAGCTGCACCAATGCTTACGACTTGTTTGCATCAGATGCTAAATCAGTAAGTACATAGTCGACTACAAATTATAACAGTTGTCAATCCGCGACAAATAAAAGGAAAATGATCTAGATATGACAAAAGAATTCTATGAGTTCTTTGTTAAATGCTTTGAGAAATGAATGAATTTTGTTATTATAGAAAATAAAAACAGTAAGTTAGCAGAAAGTTACCCCTACTATATGCCATAACAAGTCTTACTTAGAATTCCTAATTTTCAAATATAAGGACAGGTGAAAAACAAGCTACAAAAATTATCCGCATACTATTATCTTGACATATGAAAACCAATTTCCACAAGTGCAAGAAATATGCTTTTGAAGCAGGAAGCAATTATTTCTACATGCCAGAGTGCACCTTACAGAAAATCCATAAGAGTCTAGACATTTAAAATCCAATTTCCATCCAGCATGCTTACTAGAAAACCTACAATCCAAGGCATTTCGTTCATCTTTGTTCTTATATTTTACTTTTAAATAGCTGTTTGAAGGTTACCTTTGATTTCTTAAACTTTCATCTTCTTTTATCTTTCTTAGCTAATCTATACTTCGCACAAACATTCATGTATGGGCATGCAACATGTTTAAATGGCAATTCCTTTTGGCCAATACAAAGCATATCTTCTCTAAAGACATCCTAGTCTAGGAGGCTCCTACATTGTGAAGTCTGTGAAAGGGTTGTACTAAATTTCCTTTCATCCACCCATTATTTCAATGGGACCTCTTGTTATGCATTAGGCAATTCATCCACACATGTTGAAAGCCATTTACCCTCTTGGGGTTTTTTGGCGGGGGGAGGATGGGTGAACCTATAAACCTTCTTTCAGTAACTTGTCCTTAAAACTGCTTTCTTTACTCCATGGAGAACCACCAACTTAGATCATTTGTGTTTAATTCCTTTATTCCTCTTCCATCTCTTGTTAATAAAGACATTAAGAATAACAAAAATAATAATAATAATAATAATAATCAAAATTATTCTTTCATAATTGCATTGGTAAATTATCCATATAATCTATGCAACCTTGGTGAAAGGACTTATTATGAATAAATAATGCTAGCTTTGAACAAGTAAATTATCAAGTAAGACATAAAACCTAAAATTATGAAGACTTGATTCAGTTGGAGCTCACCCTTCAGCTCTTGCAAGCTTAGTAACTTGATTCCCAGCCCAGACCATGGCTATAACTTTGAAAAATCTGCAAATAAGTTAACTACATCATGTCATTTCATATTTTTGTAGTCTCACCAGCATTTGGGAGAGATGTTATTACCTTTCAATAGCAGCCAGAAAACCCATTTTTCCAGGTGCAGGAGAAACATAAAACCTATCAAGAAAGTGAAGTTGCCTTACTTTGATGGCTATAGGGTGCAAACCCAAAAGAAATAGATGTCAACACTGTTAATGAACATAACACAAAGGAACCAACACCAACACAACAAAATCACATTCCTAATTGCAAGGTTTAGAAATAAAAAGAAATGAATAACAAAAGACAGACAGAAAGCATAACTACCAATGGCCTTATCAATTGAAGGTTAGGCAGCTCAACTGTGGCCATGGTCCCATCAACAAATGGTTAATTAGTTCAAATGAGGGTTCAATAAGACAATATTTGTGCGACATGAGAGAAATGTTATCGAATAACACACCAGCATGCCATAACTAGGGCAAAACATGCATATAAACAAGGTAAAAAGAAATACATCGATGAAAATGAAGCAGCAACCAAAGTTGGAAAATAGGAATATTTAAGTACAAATATAAGGCGTAGAAGTAGAATATAACAAACTTGTAACATTTTTCTATACTTGGTATTGGTTCTTTACCTAAAATTTCTATATCAAATAATTGTTCATCAGCAATTAAGTTGTGCACCAAATGAAGTAGAAGTAAATCAAGAGTAAATAACACATGTCTGAAACTTGTCTATGTTTGTTGGAGGAGACATATATAACCGATTTGGAAAATTCTCCCTCACCACACAAGGAGGAATGTTGGAATGTAGTAGGCAGTATTCAAAAGCCCATAGGACAAGATTCCAAAAATTCCATATCTCTTTAATCTCTTCAACATCCTGGCAAGTTATACAAATAAGAATAAAAAATAAAATAATTCATGAATGCAATGCAAACCTAAAACACAATAGATATTATACAAGCATTCTAATTCACACTTTTAATTTCTTCTGAGAAAGATCATTATAAGATCTCCACTACAAGTTCATCTGCTTCAGAAGTCACATGAACATTCACCTAAAGCATATGCATCTCTAGAGGACAAAAATGTTTAGGTGGTGCATATCTACATGTTTTCAACTTGGAGTCCTTACAAAATAAATGGCCATTTATTCCACAGAGATAAAATATCTATATTATTTATAAGCATTTGCAAAGAGGAAATAACCATAGGTGCATGCTTCTGTGCACCTAGACAAAAAGATAAACAAACAAAGGAACTGTTTCATACCCATAGTAGAAAATATCATTTTGACAACAACTAGAATTATGTCAAAGTAAGCAGTAAGTACTCACTAGACATGAATGATCTGTGACTAGTTTCATTCTCTTCCACTGAACCTGAAAAAGGTAGAGAAAAGGGAATAAAAAATATGAGCAAGTAATGGAATACATGTCATCCAAAGTATTTTTACAGCTAAAAATGTATCCGTGTAAGGATGAACATGTATAGATGAGATATTCTCAGCTAATCTAACCAAAAAACACCATACCTTCATAGTTAGGGGTCCTTTTGTTAGAATCTGAGAAACCATAAGCCTAGGCTTAAGACCAAAAAGCAAACTTCAGCACAATTAAAATCAAATAGTTGATTTTGGTAATAGTTAAGCAGAGACATATTAGAAAATGGCTGTACAAATATGTTTACTTGCTTCAAACAGAGAAAATGAAGCATAGGAATAACACATGGGAACAATAGCTACACAAGTATGCCCACTTACTCTTAAGGAATGAACATCACCAATGATGTACCTCTGCTCTGTCAAACTAAATTCCTTGTTTCCTCTACTGACACCTCATCTCTCCCTCCCTCTCTCTTTTTCTTTTCTTTAAAATTTTACCGTTCACTGCAATTTCAATTAATTCTTATTATTACTACTAACAATTAAACCCAAAAGTGGAACAATTGGGAGTTCAGGTCCCGTAGTTGGAATTGCAAGACATGAACCTGACACTTAGTAAGTTGGTTCCAACCATCATTAAGGTAACGAGAAAATGCAAGATTAGTACAAAGCAAATAAAAGAAAGAAAATGCTATATACCAAGAGCATAATTTATAATTCATCAATCGGTTTAATTTAGGGCACCCCATTAACCAAATCTTCGTGCTCTCATTTTCTTTTTACCCCCTTCCATCTAGTTCCTGATAAACACAAACCTGCCCACCACCTGCCTGATGTAGACCTTGATTTGAAATCATAGAAAAGAATCAAACATACAACAAGAGATGCAATTACGAGATTACGAGCATATTTTGAATAAAAAAATACCCCCAAAAAAAGAAAAAAAAATAGAAAAACGCTATCCTATACTTGGAGTTGGGCTAAAATCCAGAATTAGTACTTGCTTTAACAACATGCAAGGAATTACTCATTAGCTTAAAACCCCAAAAAAAAAAAAAAAACCCTTTGAAAAACACAGAATCTGCTTAAATTCACAAGCCATTGGCGCAAATAAAGGGGGCCAAATTCACCGACCCATAGGCATAAAAATCATAACTTTTGTAGATTTTTGTATTGCTTTGTGGCAACAAGAATTCCAAAAACAAAAAGGAAAAACAAATAAAAAAACTAAAATAGATAGAAGAAATGAAACTCACATTGCCTTCGCTGTTGATTGAGCAAAGTCAGGGAGAGGTTTTCCAACTTGTTGAGAACTTTTCAGAGCATTTTGAGTAATGGTGCCCTGAAACTCTACAAATGCAAATGATGGAGGGCAGCTCACCGAGACCCTAGACCCCAGTAAATAAATAAAATTATTTAAAAAATTTTTTATTATAATTTATAATAATTTTTAGGAGAAGAAATCACAATTTTTTTTTTAAAAAAAGAAAGAAATGACAAGAATAAAAAAAAAAACGTTAAATGAAAATTGGGAAAGAGTCAGTTGTGCAGCAAGGTTACTATAGAACGGAGCCGATGTTGGGTAAGACAGACATTTTTTGGTTGGGTTGATTAACAGCAAGCAGACGTAAAATAACGATAATTATACATTAGAAAAATACTCCTTAAAAAAATATTCCAAATAATTTTAATTTACTGTTAAATTATTTTTAAAAGTAAAAATTATTTATATTTTATTTTTATCCTATTTTTTAAATTTTCTTTTCTATATATTAGTAAATTTTTTAAAAAATTATAATATATTAAATAAAAAATTAATTTAATCAAATTTTATATATTTTATAATTTAAATATATATATTATAATATTATTATCATGAAAATTTCACTTAGTGAAAATAATTTTTATTTATTATATAAAATTTGTTAATATAAATAATTTTTTTTATTTTATAAATTTATCTTTTTTTTAAATTAAAATTTAAAATTTTTATCCTCTTAGATATTATTTTGTTTTTTATAAATTTAATTTATAATATATATTTAAATAATTTTAATTTTTAATTTGAGTATATAATTATTAAATTTATATATTTAATTTTTTTAAAATATTTAATTAAATATGATATATTAAAAATTTTATACCATTTATTCATAATTATCAAAATTAATGAAAGAAAGTTTTTTTATTTATATAAAAAATATTTAAAAAAATTAAATGATAGAAATATAGGAATATCTAAAAAGAAATCCTTGCCTTCTTCGGAGGGCTGCCCGCCGGTCCTTTTGGACAATTAAGCTATGTGCTATTTGCTATTCGTCAACTCAGCTCAGCTACCTTTTGATCCATTGAACTTTGGTCGATTTCTGTTGTTGTTTTGTTCCTCTTTGTGTTTATTTTTATTTTCCATGATCACTTGCGTTTTAGTCCTTTTTTTTTAATCGACTCAGCCAATTAACAATCCATCTCCATCATTGTTGGCTTGGGGATTCCACAAATAGGAACTGTGAGAGCGTTGTGGTGGACGGTAATTAGAATCACGTTGCGGAAATTTCTCATTAATATTTGCTCTTTTGAGTTTTGACTATTAATTGGCGTGTGGGGTGCGCGGATGGTAGATTTCGAGTGACCGAAGCAGTTTCCTTCGGTTACATCTTGCAAATTTCCACAGCCACGGGCTGCGGATGACTTGGAATTCCACTCCCACATGCGGTCGAAGTCACGGGGCAATTTCCGGGTTAGACGGTCGTGATTAGATTGGGATGGAATTGGAAATCTTGGTTACGCGGATAGGTGGGCCCCACTCCGAACCAAGAAATTTCCTCATTCCACCGCCACCGCACTACCCTTCTTCATTACGTAAAAGACCCGCAACCCGTCAATTCCTCTACAGCAATCGAAAGAAGTTAATTGAAACTATTAATTTATAAATAATTCACGTTTAATAATAATAATAAAATAAAAATAATTAATTTTTTAATTATAAAAAATAAAATAAAATATTTAAATTTATTTAATTTTTTATTATAATTATTTATTTTTAAGATGAAAAAATTAATAATTTAAAATTTTTAATATATGATATTTAATTAAATATAAAAAAAAATATATTTTTTATTTTTAAAAAAATAAAAAGAAAATAAAATATATAAATTTAATAACTATACAACTAAAATTAAAAAGTAAAATTTTATAAATAATAAAAATTTACCTTAAAAATAAAGTAAAATATTACATTAAATTCTAAAAAAAAAAATTTTTTACTATAAAAAAAGTCAACAAAATTATAAACTATATTCTTATAATTTTTAAATATATTTTTATAAAAGCATTATATAATAAAATCTCAAAATTTAAATATATCTTTCGTAATAAAAAACACACTTAATATTTATTATAATATAATAAAGAGTTTTTCTTTTCTTCTTATAATAAAATTAACATAATATATTATAACTAACTTTCATACTAACAATTTAATAATAACTTTTGCTACAAAAACATTAGCTAGAAAAAAAAATCTCATTTACCAACATTTTTGTGAAAAGAAAAAGGGTAAGAGTTGGAAACCCTAACTTCAAGGAAAGGAAAAGAAGTTAGATTGAACTACACTTGTGACAGGTTGCTCATGCTTAGGGCAAACAGGTGTATTGAGGCTTGGAGATTTGGCAAAGAAATGAGAATTATCAACATATTGTATATAATCTAGAAGACCTAACTCAAAATTGACTTGCATTTAGGGCAAGTAGGTGTATTGAGGTTTGGATAATGCAGTTATATAAGTTCATGCTTCCCACAAGCCATATCTTCAAAAAAGTTGCTATCTTAGGTGTGTAATTGTACAAATAGATTCTTCAAACATTTTATGTTTCTATCCTATATTGAAAGAGAAAGCAATCCTTCTGGCATAAGTTATGGTCAAAAACCATTGATAGCTTTGATCTCCATCAAAAACTTGGTGTCAAATGGTGTACACTCCTTACTAGAAGAAGACTAACTATTAAGCTCTTTAAAATACTAAGTGTATGAAAGATGATATGTTATATAGAGTTGTTTAGCCTATTTAATTTCAGAAAACTTTCTAATAAAAATTTGGTTTAACAAGGCGTTGTTTCGCTAGAAGTTGTTATAGCTAGCAATTTAGGAAAGTCTTTAAATTAGTGTAGAAGTGTGAAGTGATTTGATGATGAATATCTTAAAAATCTTAGATAAAGTTCAACCTTCAAGGTATGTGTTCATGCCACAGCCAGTGTGAAAAATGCATGTTGTTGGATCCATTGTTCTAGGTTCTTTAAATTTATTACAAAAATGGTTATCGCTATTGTAATTGTGTTTTATATGGTGATACAGTGGATTACTGTTGCTGATGGCAATACCATGATCATATAGGAGTAATGTTAATGAATGTTAATCATGAGTTTGGAGTTAGTGAACGTTTAAATTAGTTTTGCTTACTTCTCTTATAGGGTTATATACCATACATTGAGAATGATGTTTAGTCTGTTGTATTTGTCTGTTTGATATTTTAATTCGGTCTAATTGAGATATTGATAGGAACAAAGAATTGTAATTGAGTAGGAATTTCTTTTATTAAACTTTATTTCTAATTTAATTCTTCTTTTTTTAGAAATTTAAAGGGTTTTAATTTAAATCGGTAGGAGATAGAATTAAAATATCAAAGGGATTATTATTTGATAGAAAAGATAAAGAAAAAAATAAACTTGGAGTTTATGTGGGGTTTGTTAACCAAAGTAAAATAGTTTTTCATTTCAGAGTATTGGATAAAATTTATAATTAATAAAGTTTTGAAAAATAAGTTGATTTAGTTGAGAATTAAATTATAATTTAATTTAATTTATTTTAAAAATTATTAATTTTAAAAATTATAATTAAGTTGATAAATTATTTAATTCAATTGTAAATTAATTAATTAATTTAAAATATTTATAAAAAATTTAAAATTAATTTTTATATATTTTAATTTTTTAAAAAAATAAATTATATTATTAAAATTATATATATATATAATAATAAATATTAATTTTATTAATTTAATTTTATTAAAATAAATAAATTAATTAAATTATAAATTTTAAAATTTTTTAATTTAATTCTTAAATTGTATTTAGATGCGATGTTAAAAAACATGCTACGCGTATATACTTTCATCGTTGAAACCTAAGCTTCCCTTATCCAAAAAATTCCAAGTATACATCTTACTGCACCGAAGCCTCTGAGATCGCCTACTACTGTCACTTCAAACACAACTAAAGTTCTTTACTTTTCAACTTGCATCCAATAGCGACATGGCAGAAGGATTACTGTTCAGTGTTGCAGAGGGAATCCATGGAAAATTAGGCACCTTTGCACTTCAAGAGATTGGCCTGTGGTGGGGTGTCAAGGATGAGATTGAATTGCTGCGCACCAAAGTTAACGGTGTCAAAGTCGTGCTCCTTGATGCAGAAGACCGGCAAGCACGAGGTGATGACCCAGTTAGAGTTTGGCTCGGTGATCTGAAAGAAGTCATGTACGATGCAGAAGACTTGGTGGATGACTTTTCCACAGAAGTTCTAAGGCGACAAGTGACAAATGAGGTACGCCTTTTCTTTTCAAGTTCAAACCGGCTTGCATATGGCCTTAAGATGGGTCACAAAATCAAGGCAATTCGGAAGAGACTGGATGCTGTTATGAGTGTCGGTGAGCAGTTTAAGTTTCAGCAACGTCTTGTTGACATGTCAACGTTGATGGCTAAGAAAAGAGAGCCAACACACTCCTTTCCCCCTAACGTAGTTGTTGGCAGAGAAATTGAAAAGAACGAGATTAAAGAACTTCTTTTGTCAGATAACTACGAGACTAATGTGACTGTGATTTCAATAGTTGGAATTGGAGGACTGGGAAAGACGACGTTGGCTCAGCTCACATACAACGATGATGATGTAAAGTCGCGGTTTGATCTGAAATTGTGGGTCTGTGTTTCTGAAGATTTCAATCTCCAACTGATAATTGAAAAAATTTTACAATTATTGGATGGGAAAAAACCTGACATAAGCGAGATGGATCTATTAATAAAATCTCTTCATGAAAAAATTAATGGTAAAAGATATTTACTTGTATTAGATGATATCTGGAATGAAGATTTTCAGAAGTGGTGCTCCTTAAAAGATTTGTTAATGGGTGGTTCAAAAGGAAGCCGAATATTAATAACCACGCGATCTAACAAGGTTGCAGAGATTGCAAGTCCTCTGACAGAAGCACGATATGAAGTAAGGGCCTTATCTGACAAGGAATCTTGGGTTTTGTTTGCTAAAATGGCCTTCAAAAAAGTCACGGAGTACGCGCCACCAACACAAAGCCACGAAGCAATTGGGAAGGGAATTGTTGCAAAGTGTAAGGGAGTTCCCCTGGCAATAATAGCAATTGGGCGTGTCATGTATTTCAAAGAAACTATTGTTGAATGGGAAGCCTTTAGAAATAAGGAACTGGTGACGATAGATGAAGGAGAAACCAGTATCATGGCAGCCCTTAGGTTGAGTTATGATGTTCTTCCTTCACATTTGAAACACTGTTTTGCTTATTGTAGATTGTTTCCTAAAGATCATGAAATTAATGTTGACACATTGATAAATCTTTGGATGGCGCAAGGGTACATTGAGTTATCAGACCCAAGTCAGTGTCTTGAAGATATTGGTTGGGAGTGTTTCATGAATCTCCTGTGGAGGTCTTTCTTCCAAGATGTGTCTAAAGATCAGTTAGATAACATAAAAAGTTGCAAAATGCATAATCTAATGCATGATCTTGCTTCCTCAGTAGCTGGGGCTGGAAGTGTCTATATGTCAATCTCAAACTCGAGAGAAGATGATAAGAAAACTCGACATATCTCAGTTGACCGTTTCACAAGGGAAGACGGTGACAATTCTGTACTTCGAGCAAAGACATTTTTAGTTGAAGATGTCCTTAAAATAGGCGAAGGGCAATGCCATGCAATTTTTTGTACAATGCGGCGTCTACGGCAGTTGGATCTACAAGGTTCGGGTATTAAGACAGTGCCAAATTCTATTAGTAAATTGAAACAGTTAAGGTATTTTGATTTGTCTTGGAACAGAGAGATCAAGATGCTGCCCCGTTCAATTACCAGATTACAAAACTTACAAGTGCTCAAATTACAAGAATGCCGCGCACTTAGACAATTACCGAGGGATATCAAAAAGCTGGTCAGTCTCAAGAAACTTGACATCAGTTATTGCTATAATTTGAGTCATATGCCAAATGGGATTGGACAGTTGACTTCGCTGGAGAGATTAACGAGATTCGTACTGCCTACAAGTAAAAACTGGAAACGGAAGAGTGGAGGACTGGATGAATTACGTGACTTGAACAAGTTGGGAGGAGATCTATGTATTGAGAATTTGCCGCATCATGGAAATGGAAAAGGCAATCAGAAGAGTATTACTACTACCACAAGTATAGCTGAAACTTGTGCAGCCGCCAACTTGAGTGAGAAGCCACGTCTCCAAGTGTTGGGATTAACATGGGCGCCATTGGATGGTGACTATGATACTGATTTTAGTGAGGATGAGGTGTCATTGGAAGCTCTACGGCCACACCCAAATTTGAAATCATTAAAAGTGACGCGTTACGGAGGAATAAATTTTGCCAACTGGCTTTCTTCCCTCACGAACCTGGTCTGGCTTGAGTTGTTTGACTGCCCGAAATGCCGAAGTGGTCTAGCATTGGATCAACTTCCTTGGCTAAAAGGATTAATAATCTGGGGATTAACTGATCTGGAATACATAGATATAAGTATTTGTTCTGTCGTTGGAGGACGAGGTGGAGGAACAGATATCCATAGCAGCAGCAGTAACATCAATAGCATGATCTCCTTCTTCCCTTCCCTGGAGCTGCTGCAACTCTGGGACTGTCCCAATCTGAAGGGATGGCGGCCATCATCACCGTCATATTTGCTTCCCCAATTTCAGCGTCTTTCTGTACTGCAGATTGGCTTGTGCCCAAACCTAACTTCAATGCCACCGTTATACCCATCCTTGAAAAGGCTGGAAATATCGTCAGTCAGCTTCAAGTCATTGGAGCAAATGCTCAAGGAGACGATTTTTCCAGCACATGAACCGTCGTCTTCTTCTCTTCCATCTAATTTCTCTTCGTCTTTGAAATATCTGAAAATTGAGAATATTGAGCATCTGCCAGAAGATTTTCTGCCGGTGGAGTTGCTGCAAGCCCTCACTTCTCTGGAGGAATTATCAATTTGTAGTTGCCCGACATTAACTTGTCTATCTCATGCTAAAATGCTACTTCTCACTTCCCTCAAGCACCTCTCCATTGAAAGTTGCACAGATATAGATCTGTCCAACTATGATGATGACAGCAACAACAACAAAAACGATGCTATTCTATGTCAAGGGCAAGGTCTTAGAAGCCTCACCTCTCTCCATATTCAAAATATTGAGCATCTCCCAAGGAGGCTTCTTCTGCATTCAACAGTCCTGCAGAGTCTCCAAATTTGGTATTGCCCTAATTTGGCGTCGTTGCCAGAGTGGATGCCCAACCTCACCTCATTACAAAATTTATCCATTTTTTGTTGCTCCCAACTGTCAGAGAGATGCAAAAACAACATGGGCGAGGATTGGCCCAAGATTGCCCACATCCCTAACATTAGAGTTGATGGGAGAGAAATCCAGTTGGATGGCTGCGATGAACTTTGACTTGATCAGCAGAATCTATCCACTTTTCCATTCCAGTTTCAGCAGTTTCATTCTCCTACAGCTCTCTTCTTTTTATCACTATCTCCATCCATTTTGTTTCTATTAAAAAAGGTAGCTTGTGGTGCTGTTTTACTCTTACAACACATTTCTTCTTCTTTTGAATTAGACGTATTTCCAGTATGAGAATTCAAGCTACCATTATCAATTTGTCATCTTATTTCACCTCATTTTCCAAGGAATGGAGATTGGGATGACTAGAGAATACATTCTGCCTGCTCAGAATGTGATATGACCTGTTGCTACTTGTTTCCTACATTTGGTTATTATGCTGAATGCCTATTCTCAATCATGACTATGTGCAGGAACTTGTTGATGCCTTCCTTCCCTACTTCAAGTGCAAGGAGTATGGGCCTTGGAGGAAGAAAACTAGGCTTCTATAAAGATTTGATGGCAGAAAATGAGAAAGATCAAGGTCTTCAAGGAGGGGCTTCAGAGGATATTTCATGTGATTATTTTTTTTGATCTTACTGGTCACTTTGAAGTAAAGAGGGAACAAAAGGATGCAGACAAAGGTAATTTCCCTAAGAAGTCCACAGAGGCTGGTTTTGTAGCCTTTAGCAATGATTATTGTGGACCTAAACAACATCCTCCAATACTTAATTGAGTGACAAGAATTAATGTCCTTCTAAGATCCCTTTCGTCTATTCCTAGAGTATATCACATTTCTTGCTTGTATTTATTTCTTTGCCTTCTTTTGTTTTTTTAAGTAGTATTTATTTTGAAACTCTTAAAGTAGCGTTAAAGACATTATGTTTAAAGTTATCGACATTTACTGCCACGGAAACAGAATGTTCATTATATGAAAGAAATACTTCGGCTACTTGGATTGTACGTCAAGACACTCTTTAGGTACAAGAAGTTTGTACCACCTTTCCAATCATATTAATCAACTTTCTATGAAGTTTAGGAGTAAACGCCTTGACACTAGACACCACTTTTTCTTACCAGCAACATAAGCACAATTTTTGATATGTTTGACACTAGACACGACAAAGATAATGTTGAATGTCCATACAATTCTGTTCTTCTACTCCTCCCAGTTGTTCATTTGAGCTCTAAAATGATAATGGCACACATTTAATGAACACAGAGATATGATGTGTTGATCAAAACAGTCTTATTTATTAAACAAAAAATTCGAAACGTCGCACAATTATAACTTTTATTTATTTATTTTTTTTGGGTAAAATGCAAGTGGAACTCACAGATCAGATGTTTCAACTACTCTGAACAATGGCTACAGAGATATTTTATGTTGAGTGCATTTATAAAAAAATAACTGAGGTGCATCTCTGCTCTTCCCATTATATTTTTAATCTGGGAATATCTAATGGAATCTGTACTCTTCCCATCTAATCAAATGGCCACGATGTTCGCTGCACACCCACCACAAGCGACATTATCATTTCATCCATCAACATGCATGTATTATTATTTACTTCCTCTTGTGGAAACTGGGCTAACGGTCTTTGGCTAAAACTTAAAAAGCCTGCATTTTTTTAATGTGTTTGGTTTAGGAAATCTGAGAGGGCATCTGTTTTCCTCGGAAACTGCGATCCTCTATCTGCGTCTATCCCTGACTAAAATATTACAGCTTGGAGACAAAATAAGAGACTGAGGCTGTGTTGCAGTAACCAAGAAATGTTACAGCTTGTAGACAAAACACACCCCCGGGGGAAAGAGACCCAAAGCCCAATTCACAGTGATCATCACATTTCAAATTTGAATGCCGTTTTAACCTTACGAATAAAGCCCACGTCCCACTCTCGCATCCTTTGACTGCCTCGGTGACATCCCACGCCAACACCATTTTGACCACCAACCACCGACCAACACGACAAGAAAATTTTCCAAACGGACAGAATGGCCCGTACCCATGATATCACTTTAGAGTGATTAAATACAACGATAAAAGATCATGACACAATGTAAAAAGCCAAGATCAAAGGCAAGACCTAGGGGATCTCCACTCTGCCCCTTTCCTTTTCTTTCTCGATTACGGATTTCACAAGGTTTAGAAAACAGGTGGGGTTGCATTAGTCTCAATCCTAACTGCAGTGATCAGAGAACAGACCCCAAGTAAAATCAGGGATAATTCAATGACGATCTTAAGCACAAACCTGCAGCCAGACTGCCTAGGTAACAAGAAGTGGCAGTAATTCAACCCAAATGCTGAGCAAGAATGCCACTGTACAGGCTTCAGCTCCGTGCACTTTTGTTCATTGTTGATTCACTTGTCATACTCTGAAATTAATCTATTTGGCAGAGGACGACATGGATTCTGTTGGCATCTGACTGCCGAGGTTCTTACATGACCGCAAAAATGAATGCGGATACATCTTTTAAAAGTTTAACCAATGACAAAACTAGATCACCTACAAGAATTCATTTCCTTCTCGTCAAATCTAGGAGCAGCCTCTGATTTGCACATCAATCAGGCTTTGACTCCCAAAAGATGTGGCCATTTTCCTGGCAAACCCGCTTACCTTGTCTTCTCTATTGTATCTGCTGAAGCTCTGTCATTCTCCACTGTGCTTTTATCAGCCTGAAAGAGTTAATAATGAGGCGGTGGGTGTTGGCTCCTCAGAAGCACCCAAATAGCCAGGTTTTTTGAACTGCGCCAACACCATGGTCATGTTGTCACATCCTTCGCCACCAGTTGGTGCCAAACACTGATCGAATACTCTCTCACAGATTGCAGTATATATCAAAATACAAAACTGTGACCCTCACATTCACATGCATATAGCTTCCACTAGTGGTACTGGAACATACAGCATTTAACTGTTCCCTCACATAGTCCACCAGTTGTTGACTTGACATGCAATCCCTATAACTCAAAAGACAAGAGTCAAATGTCACGAATCATAAAGACAGAAACAAAAATTAAAATGGCCAAAATGAGTGGTGAAGATGGGGAAACGGGGAACACAATGGATTCCATAGTATACAATTGGAAAGAAGAGACATGAAAACAGTGCATGCCACTTTAAACATTAATAATCTAGTGTACACTACGAATATGATCAACAATTAATGTCAAATGAAAACCCAAAGGTCATTAGAGATGTTCAGAATACAAAAGAAAGAATGACAAATGAATCTAACCTTATAGAAATGCCAGCTATATTCTCAGCTCCTCCACCTTTTCTAAGTCTTCTTGACAACGATGGTTTATCCATAGATTCAGATGACCTAAGATACAATTCTAGATTCATTAACTTGCACATGCAGACAACCTTCCTTGTGACCTTTGAAATCATCAACGCTACATGTACTTCAATATGAATTACTGCATTAAGATAGAGATTCAAAGTGCTTGTTGGAGTGACTTTCTACAATTATTCACATGGAGAATCCCACCAAAATGAAATAGCATTGTGCCGCAACAAGATATGCCAACTTATTCACTTTTACAATATTACTGTTCCAATTGGACTGAAGAAATCTCAACCTCATATGCAAAGCAGCTTAGTTATCTCAGAAAGCAAAAATGATTATCATTGGCAGTAAGAACTTGCAAATTTTACCCATAGCCATCCACTAATCAAGATTCACCAACAATAAGTGGTTTTAACTCAATGCGTAACAACATAATCTTCAACTATATGGCTATAAAAAGGTCATACAATTAATCAAACCAAAATTCATATAGGTCATAATTACCCAATCAAACAAAGTATCATTTGACAAGTGCCTGTTAGATCTCATAACAGTCACATCCACCCCCTTATGGTCACACCTCATCTCCCTTGGCTACCAAGTGATATATGTACTACAACAGCCTATGAATTACGTCATGTATTGCAACATTATGTATGTCTCATTTCTCATCATCATAGATTTGGAGGTTAAATTTTCAATCAACCTTCTCAATCTTGGTTTCTTTGTTCTTTTTTCAGCTAGAAGGGCTATCTGCTGTTGTGCTTCTAGTGTGTGCACGATGCGCAGAGAGAGAAAGAAACTGCTATCACAATAGGATCCCATGTCCTAAAAATGTATGTTTTCATTAAAAATGTATGCATATGCACACAAGGTTGACTATGCTATCAGTTACTTGAATTATATCTTACAATAAGATTATATTAGTGAACTAAGGGCATTCCACTGAAGCTTCCACGTAATGGTGTCTAGGAAGTGTCAGATGTACCTACCCTTACAGCTATTTTGACAAAGAGGTTGTTTCTGCAATTTGAACATAGAGCCAGAATTACTAGCTTATAGGACAATAAATATGCTAAAATTACTCAATTTAGTGGTCATGTGAAATAGTCACCCATTTACTTGGATAAGAAGATCATAAATAAATAGTCAGTAAACACCTAGCCCAGTTTCAAAATAAGCATATGGGACTACTGCCTTATTAATGAATGAGGGAGAAATAGAGAAAATAAGCGTAGAGAGAATGGGAGAAAGGAATAAAAAAAAACTTGGAGAACATTAGACAGCAGGGAAGAAAGAAGTAGAAAAGGAAGAGGCACCAAGAGAAAAGTAACAGTATTCATCCAATTCATCATTAAACTAGAATGCTAACCATATAGGTCACTATCTACATAGGTAACATTATTATTAATTGACACCTAGCTGCTGAGAAGTTAGGAACAAAGCAGAAAATCATAAAGTGTTGTGATCAAATAAAAGATCCAACCTAATATTAACCCAATAGAAACAAATATGGAAATTACCCCATTTAAAGCATAAAACCTATATAAGGTAATAGTTATTAAAAAAATTGCATTCATCCCTAAGGTTTTTCCAAATGATTAAGTTATAATTTTCAAGTTCACAAATATGGAAGGGACATGTGATTTATGGGCCTACTAAGTGCCCAAAAAAAATGAAAAAAAAAGATTGTTTATGCTTCATCACTTTTATTCACAAATTTGCATAAAACAAAATACAGTTTACCTGATTAATTGCATTAAAAATTACAACTATAAAATTAGGTTAACGAGTTGCATTAACTCATCTTGCGGAAAATTGCATTAACTCATCTCTCACTGCTATGTAGGCCGGCATCACTAATCGGGTGTAGACTTGTAAACATAGGATTTGGAGAAATTTTTTACCATAAGTTGTCTAACACTAACATAATGTTATGCAACGTACAATTTAAATTGCTATACTTTGAGTGGACTGAAATAAATAAATAAATAAGTAAAATATAAAAATTGATGTCGCTTATTTTAGGTTGGACCTACATTTTGCAGCAATTATGGAAGACATGGAGCATTTGGTTCTTTAGGCTTGAAGCACGGAATCACAGTGACCATTGGGTCTTGACCCACTGGAAGAATTAGCATGAATCTTTTGACCAATATTATGACCTATTGTTGCTGTCACGATTGCTTATCGTCCTCTTTGTCCACATTTGAAGGGGGAAGGGCCCATCCCACTTGCACTTTTAATTATTCCTAATTGGATCACCGTAAAGGAGAGCCACAATGTTCAACAAAAGCAAAAAGGAAGATGAAAAACAAAAAAAAATTGATGTTGAAAGGCATTAATTACCAGAATCAAAGATCGTCCCTCCGCCAGTTGTGGGATTGAAAGCCAGAGCACTAGGAGGAATATGTACAATCTTTCTGCCAACTCTAATTGCAACCAAGTTCACATAGTAGAGGGATGACCTCCCGGGGTTCTTGAGTAATGGGGTGGTCTTGATCCTGATGGGCTGCCCTGTGGGCCTCAGCCTTAATGACCCAGAAAACTTGACAGACCTGAAGCTAGGTAAGCAATATGAGAATATGGATTGGTGTAGATTATGGGTTTGTGATAAAAGAGATGATGGGCCCCTTCCAAGGCCTAATAGGCCCTGTGGAGGCACCGATCTGCCTGTGGTCTTTTGGATGCAAAGAGTGTACCGAGAATTAATCCTACTTCAAAATTTCTCCTTTTGTGTTTACAGAATCATGTATAATAAAAAGGTAAACAACTGAGTTTTATGAGATGTGAGTCATACCTGGCTGCATTGAGGCGCTCCACAGCCAAGGTTTTTGAAGTTGTTAGACACAGCAGGGGCAAAAAAGGTACTGGAAGGACAGCCAACACAGCCAGTGCAAGGCACCCAAGCAACGTCATGGCCAGTGTCCATGGCCACGAGCAAGGTCTGTGGAGGGGTCCCGATCTTGGCCCCGACGATATAAGTTGGGCTCTGAATAATCTGCCTGCCAGAAGCAATTAACAAATAAATACAAAAACTAAGCAGAGTATTGAATTTAAAATCAAAATGAAAATAAATTATAAATTAAAAATCTTATTAAAAATAATAAAAAGTTATTGATCAAATTAAAAATTAGAGTAAAGTTAGAACAAAATTATGATTTGGGCAATCGAAAGTATATATAACTTTAATTTCGAGGTTTTAAGATAAATTCAAGAATCTGAAACCCTTTTCCTTCGGTTGCAAATTCAAATTTCATAGTTTAACAAATATTAAGTTAAATATCACGAGAGTTCAACGCTTTCACTTTGCTTTTTTCAAAAGCGTTTATAGCTGTTTATGACTCAACATTTAAAGTCGTGGAAAGATTGTCCATCTTGTCAACTTGTTTTTTTTTAATCCTCTTTTTGCTATTTCATTTTATGGTTATATATAATTATACATGTTAATAGAGATATATATAATTTCCAATTATAAATAATGAGTCAGCTTGTATATGCATTAAGCTAACTTCGTGGCCACAAATAAAAAATTAACTTTTTTCTTTGGTAACAAAATAAAAAAAAAAAGTGTATTATAAATATATTGGTCATTATACTTGTGTTGAGGCCGAAAATTATCCATTGTTTCTCTCATTCAACTTCACTTGTAAAGAGAACTTATTATCCGAACTCCCCTACATCTAAATTACTTATACTGTGATTTAAGATTATACGCACCAAGTTATGCTTTCATGACTAGTGACTGAAATTGAATGACATCCTTGAGCAATGTGAAGGGTGCACCCATCATTTATCAGCTGTCTTAACGAAAAGGAAAAAAAAAAAAGAAGATGATATTTTTGTGATAGAAAAAAAAAGTTGAATTTTAAAATAAATATATCCTTTTTTTTTTTTTTATATTTTGATATAATATATAAACTTTTTTATTATGACAAAACTTATATTATATGATAAAACTTATATTATATTAACTAGTAGATATATTATAGATGATATTTACTAATTTTACTTTTAAAATATATAAGTATAATAAATTTTTTTTAAAATGAAAAATTATTGAATAAGTAGGTTAAAAAAAATATTTTTATTTTATTATAAATTAATAAATTTATAATTTTTTTAAGAATTAAATTAATTTTATTATTATTTTTTTTTTATCAAGAATAAATTTATTTTAATTTTAATATTATTTAAATTTAATTTTTTAATATAATTTATATAATTTAAATAATAATTTTTTAAATTTTAAGAAAAAATTAAATACATTACATTTAAATAAAAAATTTAGTTTTAATAATTATTTAAATAAATTTAATATTATTTAAATTTTAAAATTTTCATATAATTTAAATAATAAGTATTTTAAATTTTTTTAAAAAATAAAATTAAGTTATATTTAAATAAAAATCATATAATTTAAAAATAATTTAAATATATTCTAATTTTATTTAAATTTAAAATTTTTTTAATATAATTTTTATAATTTAATTAATAAATTATTCAAAATTTAAGAATAAAAAAATTTTAATTTTGAATAAAAAATTTAATTTATCTTATTATTAAAAAAATTAATTAAATTATTCGTTAACTAATTTAAAAAATTTTTGATTAAAAGTAATTTTACTGAAAAATACAAATTAAAATATAATTTTCATTCTTAATAAAAAATATATCATTTTCATTCTTTTATTTTTTTTATATAAAAGAGATAAATAATGTATATATATATATATATAAATTTTATAACAAATAAATTATAATAATTAAATTATTAATAATAATTAAATTATTATAATATATATTTTTGTGAAATTATTTATGTATATAATGTTATATGAAATAATAATAATAATAATAATAATAATAATAATAATAAATATAAAAATTATATTATTATTTTATTATATAATAATTTTATATTTTAATTTTAATTTTAAATTATAAATTAAATTAACTTTAATTATTATTATAAAATTATACTTATTAAATAATATAATAAATATAAAAAATAATAAAATATTTTTTTTTAATATTCTACATCATTTATTTTTTATTTTAAGATTTTAAGAGTTAAGTGGGATGTTATTAATTTCGTCTTTTTATTATTTTCATGGCTGCGCCATAAGTCTCTTTTTGAACGGTTCTATAGGCCCTGTCAATGAAACACCCAAAGGCGAAAGAGGTGTGCAGTTGAGGAAGGAGAGATGGAGGAGAAGGAGGAGAGAGTGGAGGCGTCAAAACGAGTAATCAAAGTGGCAGCCATTTGTGGGTCTCTTGGAAAAGCCTCTTCCAACCTTGGTCTCATTCGCTCTGGTAAACCAGCCCTTCCAAAGCTTTTCAACTTCTTTCCTTCTACTTTGGCATATGTGCTTTCTAGCTTTCATTTTATTTCTTTCCGCCAATCCATGAATTTTTCATTAGTTTATTATTTATCAAAAAGGTTAACACTTTGTCATGGAAATTGCCTGATCTCATGTAAATTTGGAGTCTTTGCTATTATGACTTGTGATTTGGGCTTTTCATATGTGGATCTGGGTTGGTGTTCTTTTCTTGTTTTGTAGCAATTAAGCTAAGCCAGGACTCAGTTCTTCTGGGTATGCAAATTGAATACATAGACATTTCGCAGCTGCCAATGCTAAATACCGATCTTGAAGTGGATGGCCATTTCCCACCACAAGTTGAAGCTTTCAGGGTTAAGGTCTTTGAGGCCGATGGCATACTCTTTGCCTCGCCTGAGTATAATTACTCGGTCACTGGTACTTCCTTTTGCTTTATCTCTCTATGCACACACACACACACATATAAAAACAGTATGTGTTGGTGCTTCTCTGTTTGATCTATTGGCATGTTTGTTGGGCTCTGTTATGCAACATAGTTAGAACCTCTATCATTAAGCTATAAAAGAGGGTATTACATTTCAGGCCATTGAGGGAGAGCCATCTATCAGTAGATTATCGTCTTTCTTATTAAGCTAATTGTGGTTTGGACGGTGAACTAAGCTGTAATCTTCGGAGAAAGGGCCATGTATACTTAATCCATGAAAAAGGGATGTAAAATAGTTGCTGAAACATTGAATCATTGTCATTGCCTAAGTTGCTAGGTGGCAAATGCTGCTAATATAATGGAGGGCACCCCAACTTTTTAGTATTCCCCTACAAGAACATTACCTTCAACTTTTTCACATTTGCTAAATTGAAGTGAAGTAGCTTGGTGTACTGATGTCTTGAGAATTTCTTATGCATGAGCTTCTATGATATTGTTTTGCAAACTTGTTTTCTTGGGATGTCCCCTCATACCACAGTGAGGTCTTTCAGGAAACTACCAAGATGCATGAATTCTCCTATGTCCATCGATAAGTAGCTGGATGCTGAGAGAATTGCAAATGCTTGTTAATTTAAATGGAAATAGAATGGTCATTTAAGTTTTAGAATTTATCCTCAAATCAAGATGATGCACTTGGATTGAACTGCTTTGAATTTAAATTAGGTTCTCTGCTAACTGCTGCAAAAGATTCTTTTCTTTTTCTGATAAAAAGCTTGGCTTAATGAATGCATTTACGGATGATAAATAGCTTAGCAGGGGTCTCAATTCGATGTTGAGCATTACTCTTCATTACAATACCGTGTATGGTTTGAATAAATTAGTTGTTCTTCTAAGTTTTTATTTTCCTTCGTTTTTGCTAGCACCTTTGAAGAATGCGATTGATTGGGCATCTAGACCACCAAACTGCTGGGCTGATAAGGCTGCTGCCAAGTGCTGCAGGAGGCTCTCGTGGTCGGCGAGCACAATACCATCTTCTCCAGATTGGAGTTTTTCTAGACCTTCATTTCATCAACAAACCTGAGTTTTCTTGCATGCACATGCCCCGCCTGCAAAATTTGATAGAGATGGGAATTTGATTGATCCAGAGGTTAAGGAGAGACTAAAGGAAGTTCTTTTAAGCTTGCCTGGATTCACCTTGCAGCTGAAAGGTAATTCACAACCTTTGTGATTAGGATGTAACCAGGTTATCATATTTAGCTCACTTTTTAAATAAGTAAAATTAGAAATTTTTGTTAATAAAACTTTCATTTATGTCATCTATGGTGTGGCATAGTGATTAAGTTGTTGAGTTCTTAATCTTGATAATAAGTGATGGAACACTTAAGCTGGTCTAACATGAAAATGACTTGAATCCAAAAACAAAAATGATTTAAGTGAAATTTTATAAAACTTTTCTCCTATCAAAGAGAAATGATTTGGAAACAAAAAAGAAAAATTTTTTATTTGACAAAACTTTTTATTTATTCCAAAAGAAAAAAAAAACAAAAGAAAAAATTATATTACACCACTTTTCATGTATTTGATTTAACTAATAAATTTATTTTATCTAACCTAAAAATAATTTAATCCGCAAAAAATGTTCTAACTGAAAAAATAATCTAATTCTAAGCATATTCTTGCATGTTATGTGACACTTCTACTAATCTCATATATACCTAATGGAGCATCCACTTGACTAACAGTTCTTGCACAGGCCCCCTGCCCTGAGTACCTAAGATGATCTCCAGATAGTGTGCACTCATGAGAAATCTCATCAATCTTGGGTAGCTTTGGTCTGACTTGAATGTTGTCCCTAAACTTCCTTTGTAGTAGGAGATGTGAAACACTGGATGGATCCGACTAGAGGTGGATAACTCCAGCCTGTAGGCCATGTTTCCGATACACTCTACCACTTTGAATGAGCCAAAAAAATGAGCTGCCAACTTTTGGGACTTCCTTCGTGAGAGAGATGCTTGATAATAAGGTTGAAGCTTCAAATACACCCAGTTGCTCTATTCAAATTGCCTTTCCACATAGTTTTTGTTATAAATCTATTTCATTTGATTTTGGGCTGCTTGGAGTTGGCCTCGAAGCTCCTTGAGGATGACATCCTGCTGCATCAAAGCATCTTCAACTGCTTGAACTTTGGTAGTTCCTAAGATGTAAGATAGCAGATTTGGGGAAGGTCTTCTATAGATTAACTCAAATGGGATGGTTTTGGTGAAGGAGTGGCAGCTTGTATTGTAGCAATATTTAACCGAGGCCACCCATTTGACCCACTCCTTTGGATTAGAGCTAGTAAAACAACGCAAATACATTTTAATTGTGTGATTAACAACTTCAGTTTGACCATTCGTTTGTGAGTGATAGGAGGAACTGAAGTTAAAGTGAACGCCTTGTAGTTTCGCATACAATTGTTTGAGGCATCCCGTAAAGTTTGAACACATTATTAAAGAAAACTTGGGCAATTCCCAGAGCTATGTATGGATGCGTCACAAGGAGGAAGTAGGCATCCTTGAAGAGGCGATCTGCCACCACCAATAGAGTGGATTTTCCTTTGGAAAAGGGAAGATCTTCTGTAAAATCCATGAATATATCAGCCCACACTTGGGTTGGGATGGGAAAAGGAAGAGCAAATATTGCAAAAGCAACTGGATGTGTCTTGGTATACCTGCATTGAACAAAATTTCACTCAGTTGAAAGACAAGTCCTTTTGTAGGACATCTATGAAAAGCTATTAGTGTTCTTGGGTAGTTTTCCAAGTAACTGGGTAACTGTTCAATAAGATCCAAATTTGATGGAGGACTTCATCCTTTTGCTTTTCCTTTCTTCCTTTCGTGTGGATCACAATATAATAGAATGTAAAATTAGGGAATATAATACAAATGCAACATTCACCATAAAATTTGTTGCTATTCAAAGTTCAGTACTGTGAGGATTAATGATTAAGAAATTTTCATTACCATAATGGAAAGTTTATGGCAACATTGTAGTGAAAAAGAAAAATTGGGGAATAAAGAAATCCCAATTGTCTATTGCTTGAGACAGCTAATAGGTTGGATTTTAAATGGGTAAGGTATCATCTCACTACACCAGTGTGAGTTGATCCCATTTTGATTCCATGGAATACATTTTTAAATTGCAAAGACTTCTGCTAATGTCATTGCTCAGCAAGTTGCAATGAAATTGTCACATCACTTTGTTTTTTTTTTTTTTTAAGATCCACAGTTTACCGAATAAAGCCGTTGGTATTTTTTTGGGAGCAGATTTAGCAAAGGCACGCATAAAGGACATCTACGAGAAGGTTGTTTCTCTTTTGCCTTGGATTTGTCAAAAATGCTTAATTAAAAGATTTAGAACTAAGTAAATACCAGAGTACGGGTCTTTTTATCCTTTTACGTCGGAATGATTCACTCAATGGAGTATCGATACCCTTTTGAAGATACAATCCAGCTGATAAAGGGAAAGAAATATATAAAGGTCAATATATGATACAACAGCAAGATGTCAAGTCATATCTTTGCTGAGGGTTTTCCTTGTCCCGGAAGAACTATTGGTTCTTCCTTTTATATTATACCCCTATATTTCTTTATGCATTTTCTTAATATACATTTTCCCCTTTCTGGGAGTGATCATGCTATTTGCCTATTTGGAATTTACTACACCAATCAACATCATGTATATTGTTTTCCTTGGAAGAATGGACGATGAATATGAGTTTGAAAAACCATGCCAAGATCACATATCCAGAAAATCAAAGTTGGAATGCGTTTTTCTTTTTCTTTTCCTGTTTGGTTTTACTAGTGTATTGGTTGGCATTTGTCCCATAATTGACATAACATTTCAAACTGATTCAAAATGACATGAGAATCTTAGCTGAAGAAATTTTGTGATATTGACAGCTCCCTTACCACCTTTATAGAAACAAAGGATCTGTTCTGGCACCTATCCGCAAGTTATTAAGTAAATGTGTTAATTTGTATTTGACATGTTGCACTTTGTCAAATGCTTTGTCTACAAAATTCAACATGAATGGCATGTATCATGTGTTAGCTGGGTTGGTGGGATGGTTGAAGTGGTTTAGTCTACCACCTCACAGAAGTCCCTTAATGCAATCAATTATGTTATTTATGCTTTCTTGTTCCGAAAGGATAAAATTATGCAAAACAATGAATTTTTTGTGACTGCAAAATTTTCGTTACGTTGAAGGGTAAATTCTGAGGACTGTGAACAAAGATGTCCAAAAATGAGTACAACAGAGATCAGATATGGCCGCTTTAGGAAGAACATAACAACCTAATAAAGAATGAGAATATTTGTTGTAAAGTAAGGGTTGCACTGATTGGAGATAAACTGAGGTTGTAGTGTTTATGTTGACAATGATCAGAGATAAACTGAGATGGTAGTGTTTGCATCAGATTATGCATGTCTAACCAAATTCATGTGGATGTAAGAGGAAAGGGCAATGACTATCAATGATTACTTTAGGGATACAAGATTTCATGTCATTTAGAGTCTTCGGTTAGGCAATACTTAGAACAACAATACCTCACACCAAACTCAATTCATAATAAAACAGAATGACAAGATATAATTCACATGATGGACTTCAATTAAATTTGAGACTAAGGATATGTTGTTGTTGCTACCTAATAACAGGGTAATCATTGGTTTGGTTTTGTGAATTAGATGGCCGTGGTCCTGGGTGGAATGATGTGCCAGTGCATGATCCTGCAATCCAAGATGCGGCAAGCCATGCTGTGAAGACCATCCAGCAGAGGTCGAAGTCATTGTTTCCTTATGAACTTCAAGAGATCATTCGGGCAAAGGCTGAGGTTAGCCTTCTTGATCCCTTTGTCATTTTATTATTAAATGCTTCCTTCAAGAATTTTATCTGGGTCTGTCTGTGGCAATAGTGGTGTTTCACTACCAACAAAGCAATTTATGTGTCTACTTGTTTTGTTGAACATTTGGAATGATACTGTTTTGACATGTTATGGATGACTATTCCAATGATTCTTCCATGTTATGGATGTTTGTTAGCCAAACTACTTTGAACAACTGCCCCCCTCTCTTCCCTCCCTCCCCCTTTATCTCTGTCGTTGTTTACCAAGTTCAGAGTCTTCTCTCTGTAATATTTGGACAACAATCCATTTAGTATGTGATATTCTCTTTGACCATAACCTACGGTCAGATATGTGTCTGTATAGCCAGTGATTGAAAGACAGAAAGTCAATGTTCTGATATAAAAGAAAGCGAGTAGGATTAAATTTTCCTTGGCCATGTTTTAGCTTTCCTTTTTGTTTAATTGGTTTGGTTTTTCTGGAGAATGCTTGAATGGTACACGGGTGGTAGCTGATTTAGCAAAATTTGATATGCTTCTCAAGGTCAAGAAGGGAAGCACTGAAGAGAAGTTCAAGGTGGAGGTGCACCAAAACAGTAGGGGAGGCATACTCACTTTTATACATGCAGACAAATTTAATAATTGTCCAATAACCCCAAAAAATTAGTTTTATTTCTTGAATTTTGCAAATTTGCTCTTTTATAAATATTTGTCGCCCTTAAAATATTTCTTATGGCCCCATGCTGATTTCTCACACATGTGACAATCCATTCATAAAACTTTACAATCATTCCTATTGTTAAGAAAATAGAACCACTTAAAAAAATGCATGACACCCCTTCCTAACATTTTTTTTTTCTTTTTTATCTATTCTCTATAATTAAAAGTAAATTCATACTCATTAAAAGATTTGACTACCTAAGAAGAAACAAAAATAATATATTTAAATAGACACAATTAATCTTTATATTATATAAAAGATATTTTATATTACATGTCAAATATTAATGTAGTAAAATATTATATATATATATATATATAAAATATAAAAATTGATTGTATTTACTTAAATCTATCACTTTTGAATCCACCCAAATTTTCTTCAATAAATACACAACTAATCACAAAACATATTTCAAAATTGAAAAGATCCACAACTACCATAAAGGTCACACAAGTGAATAGGAGATGAAAATTGAAACTTGTTTAACTAAATATGCCATGAATAAGTCCAATTAGTATCTTTCTTCAAAGTAATAGTTGGTTTCATCCCTTTTCATCTCTTGAATTATGATTAAATTTTAAACCTTTTTCTCTTATTCTTTGGAGTCACAAATATCACTCTTGTATCTAAAAAGCAATGACTATTGACATGAATTCCATACCATATAATATGTGCAATTTCAAATGTCAAGCTAACTTTGGAGTAACAAATATCACTTTTGTACCCAAAAGACATTTTATTGATTGTTTATCAAGAGTAATTGTAGCATGTGAAAGGTAAACTTTTTTGGCCAAGAACTAACTTAGAAAAACTTCTACCACCTAAAGTCCATGTCATGCCTAATAGACTCAAAAAAGCTAGGCAAAAAAATAAGAATCAACCTAAAAAGGTATCAAAAAATAGTATAGCAACATTTAAGTTATCTAAACAAAGATAGTAGTAAAAGTGTAGAAAATATGGGTAAAAAAGACACAATAAGAAAACAAGTAAGAAGATAAAATTTTTATAACCAATGCAATTCATTTTTTTGTGACATCATTCTCTCTCTCTCTCTCTCTCTCTCTCTCTCTCTCTCTCTTGTGTCCTTTTGAAATGATTATCTTTGTAATGTAGGTTAGAACTGAAGGTAATGAAGGTACTGCAACTAAAGTTCACATTAAGGACAATAGAAATGACTTGAAGACAACTACAACATCAAGTTCATCGAAACTTGTAAAGGGAAAGTAGCTAGGAAAGGGGAAGTAGTTAGCAAAGGATAAAGGGAATAGCAAACTTAAGAAATCTACCAAAAGAATTATCTTGCATAAGGAATTAAAGAATAGGCTTATACAATAATATCGAAACAAGGAAGCTCAGGTGTACAATGTATGTTGTTGTAACATCTTAATTAATTGTTTTATGTGTCATTCATGTGAATTTGATATGATTAAATGAAAATTTGTGGGTGAAGTCACATGAAGCCCTAAGTACTACTAACAAGAAAAAAGCAAAACACATAGAACTTGCTAATTATGAGCTGCCTTGATGGAATTAAATGGCAAGGCCAACTAAACATCACAAGTGGACAACTATAACAAGTTTGCACATTGAATTCAACTATTTTCAGTTTGTCAATCTAGCTTGAATGCACTTATATATTATGGTGGTTATTTGTAAGAAGCATAACAAAAGAGGAGAAGATTGTCAAGATATAATATACAAGTGAAGGAAACACTTCAGAGGTTTTGGGTTTAAATGTAACACATTAGATTGCATGTCAATCTTAATTTGTATGCAAAGACTTAAGTAAAGATTTGCCTACTCAATCAAGTGATCCGAACCCTAGAGAAAGTGAATGAGCATGTTAATGCTTTGCTTTCATAGCATTTAAGACTCTTTTTTTGGTCATGTTCATGATACTACATGATGTGATACATATCTATTTTCTTTTTTGTCGAACATATTAGTGTTATGTTGTACTTTTGGGAATCTAACAATGATAAATATATAAGATTCCCTTTTTTTTTTTTGGGTACTAATGTAAGGCTTCTTATATTTTGCACCTCATTAGAAAGGTGATATTCTATCGAGCTAGGACTTTGCAATTAATATATGAAATTCAACATATTAAGCAATACAAATACAAGCTATTCATTTTGTAGGAACAAAATACATTGACTTGAGATGCCTTTGCTAGTATTTACATAATCTTAAATAAACACCACAAGACAAACAACAAACTTAATATCACGACCATTTTGAAAATCATTGATACCTTTTCAAAGTTCACCACTTCATAACTATTCTTCTACTTAATGATGGCAAGCTCCATCTTTAACACTCATCACGTCATTGATCAAGTCATCAATCTAGTCACAATTACTTTGTCATTGATCAAGTCATCAATCTAGTCACAATTACTTTGTCATTGATCAAGTCATCAATCTAGTCATAATTACTTTGTCATTGATCAAGTCATCATTACTACTCTCATTGCAAATGCATTAACCTAAATTCTAAAAAATAATTAGTTCTTTCACACAATCAAGGAAGTCAATGTCTTCCCAAATAAAAATTCATTGCAGACACACCTACAATAAAGGACAACAACATTATAAAATCACTCATCTCATAATTGAAAAAATAAAAATCACTCACTGAAATTTTAGGGCAACAGAGAAATTTTCATCTCAAAATAATTCCACAAATAAACAAAGAAAATTAGATTGAAATTTTTGAGTAATGCAAAACCTAATATTTGGGTTTGGACTAAAACCATCATTTTAGGTTTCTTTTTTGTACATGGAGTATGCAACTAGACTATTTCTCCGTGTTTGCACCTAATTCGCTCACCCTTTCCACTATCACCTTGCTTGCTTGTATACTTAGATGGCCCGAAGAAGTATGATGGCATCACTTGACAAACGATTAAGTTTTGAGAGGAAGGAATGAATTAAATTAGAAGCGATACCCAATTTGAAATTGAAGAGACAAATGGAACATGAAGCTATACCTAACTTGCAAAATTAACCAAAACGAAAAGATTTTGTTAAAAAAAAATCAGGATATAGAAAGATCAAATGACAAGAAGGGGCCTACAAACATGAGAGAGAGAGAGAGAGGTGATGAAAAATGCTAGAAATCAATTAAGACATTATGTTAGAGAGGAATAAATTGCAAAGAAAGGTTTTTTTTTTATTAATTTTAAAGTTATTATTTTTGTAAAGTTAAAAAAATTTTAATTCCAATAATATTTAGTAAAAATATAATTTATAGAAATTAGGCAAATTTTAATATTAATTTTTAAAAATATTAATTATAATTATAATTTTGTATCAACAATAATTTATTGATATAACATCTAACTATAATTACATATCATTTATTGGATTATCACACGAAAGATTTAATAGATAATAACTTAACAACAAACTAATGACAAAGAGTAGAAAAGAATGACAAAATAAAAGTGGTAAGTTAATTCTTAAAAGAAAAAAAAAAATTAGTTAGCAAAAATCACTATAAATCCTTGCTTCTATGAAGCATTGTGTATCTCACCAAGTGCTCTAATACAATGTTGAATTAAATTACCTTGAGTCTATTGGATCAAACTGGTGAGTCAAATTTGTAAAATTAAAAATTATATTATAGTTGTTAATTTTAAAAATTGGTGATTAAATTGATGGATTAGTTATAATTTTTTAATTTGATTAATTTAAAAAATTTATAAAAAATATTTTAAAAATATTTATTTAATATTTTAATTTTTTAAAAAATAAAATTCATGTTATTAATTTTTTTATATATTTAATATTAAATAAAAAATATTACTGATTTAATTAATTAAATTAATTAAATTTTTAACTTTTAAACTTTCTAATTTAGTTTTTAAAGATTTATTTTGATCTAAATTCTCTCCGCTTTAAAATTTACCCTTTTCCTGAAATGAGATTTGGTCATACTATGAATTTCGATAAAAATAGTCACAAACTACCATTATTAAGTCACAAAAGTGAATAGGAGATGAAAATTGAGATTTGTTTAACTAAGTGTGCTACAAATAAGTCCAATTTATATCTTTCTTCAAAGTAACACTTGGTTTCGACCCTTTCATGTTTTGATTTATGATTAAATTTTAAACTCTTTTTTCTTATTCTATGGACAAGAATTCCATGTCATACAATATGTGCAATTTATAATGTCAAGCTAACTTTAGAGTAACAAATATCATTTTTGTACTTAAAAGACATTTTATTGATTGCTTATCAAGAGTAATTGTAGTCTGTGAGGGGCTAAGGTTTTTTGTGCCAAGAATTGACCTAGAGAAACTTCTACCTCCTATGTCGTGCCTAATAGACCCAAAAAAGAAACTTCTACCACCTATGTCAATAACAAGGTGAAGTATTAGTTTTCATTTTCGCAGCTTTGCTTTCGTGGATTTGTGATGAATTGATTTTAATGTGTTTGGGCTTTGACAGATTTTTTTTTTTTTTTTTTATATTTGTTTTAGCGCAGGAGATTGCTCATGAAACTGCAACTGCTGCACTTAGCGGTGGCATTTCAGTTGTAATTCCCTTTTTTTGATTATTTTCTCTTTATTTTTTTCTCTGTTTCTGTGCTTCCATGACCATTAAAATGCTTAAGCACTTCTTGAGAGGAAGGGTGTCTGCCCCATACTTGTTATATTGGTAGGATTTCAGCAGGAGAGCCCAACTGATTAGGTGATTGATAGCCCTAAGCTGTCAAAGCAGTGTTGCCATTTCAGTTGAGAATCTTGAGGGATACCATGTTCACGTATTGCCCCGGGGGCTTTGACAAAGAAATTTTCGACATCACTGCTTAAATTCTGTGTAATTTGTGCGATGCCAATTTTGTAGTAGATGCTGCAGTGTTCATAAGTTGGGTTCACCAAAGATACTATTTTTCTTGCTGCTTCACAAAAGTGAAAAAGCACATAAAAAGAACGTTTTAGCAAACAAACTAATATTCTTTTTGGTGCACTGATCAGTTCACGTTATGCGTGTACTTCTGAACGCTGATGGTAACATAACGCATGTTCTTTATTTGGATATGCAGCTGGAGACTGTGATGTCCAACCCAGGTGTGTTTCAGGTTGTTTTGTATATGCCATTCTTTCATCTTCTCAAGTATTTTGGCCACCCTGAAGCGGACATAATATGCTTGTTGTGCTCAGGTTGTAAAGAAGCTGGTGCAGCATCATCGTGCAATGACCATAATGGTAATCTTTGTTCCTATATCCTTTTGGATTTCACGACATCGGTGTTTTTATTGGCCCAAACATAATGTAGCCAACACAAGTTGCAAGAACTTGCCAAAACCCTTCAGAACTTGTCATGTCTACATGTACATATGCATTTTCATCTTTTTGTCTGTATTCTTCTGTGATTATATGAAAGACTTATTAATCTTACTCATGCTTGAATATAAATGCATCAAAATTATCCAAATGATGATATTATTTGCTCTGCATGAAATTTCAGAGAGTAAATTATACAATATAGTTTCTCTTCGGCATGGCAACACAGCAAAACTTGTCTCTTATGAGGTCTTGCATCAGAGATGCATGTTCTGGAATTCTCTTTTGCAAATTGTCGAATAGGCTACTTGGTTGAAAAAAGTGTTGTTGACATGCTTATGTAATATACCATACAATTGAATTCAGAAGACTTGTTGACTGTAGGTGAGTACTCTTTTAAGTGCTGAGGATGCCTTGAATGCCATGAACGCAGGAGCCAAATTCCTTATGAGCTCAGCAATGGTGGAAGTATGCATCTTATATTCCAAGTATGAAATAAATCTTTCTTCAATTAAACTGAGCAATTAAACTTGAAAGGGTTTTATTTTTGTCTTTCTCCCTTCCTTTCATAATCCCTTCCTCACTCACTTTCTTTTTTTTTTTGTCCTGTTCTCATGGTGCCTGAACAATTGTGTCAGCAATGCTGCTTCTTTTGCTGATACTAACGAAACATACTTCTCTGTAGGACATTATGGATGAGGTCCAGGATGGTGAAGTTCTATATATATACCTGGGGTGATGACACCAACAGGAGTAAGAAGTCTTTAAGCTTGAACTCTCCTTCATCTTAAGTTCCCTAAGTTCTAATTCTATGTGTAGATCATGTTAACTCTTGTATTCTCTGTTTGTCTTTCCATCTTTATCTAATATTCTTTCCATGGCCTTTGGAGTAGTTACACTATGTAAGGGAAATGTATTAGGAAAAATCATGTAACAGTCAAGAAGGAAAAGCTGTTTTCTTTGCTTTCTGCAACAATTTCTTTTCTCCTTTATTTCCTTCCTCAGCAGCAATAAAATGTTTAAAGTAACTTTATTAGTTATGCACCACCATTTGAACATTTGATCATTTGCATTATTTTCTGCTACTCCAATGCCATAACCAGAGCTTTGTTTGGGTCTCTAAATTTTATTTGAACCTTAAATTAGTATTTAAAATTTTTCCAAATTTAATTAAATAATCCTATATTATTTAAACTTGTAAACATATGCTGAGAAATGTATCCATTTTTCATCAAATTCTAATTTCAGCCCTTTTCAGCCCATTTGAACCTTAGACCCTTGAGAGTTCGTGCATTGATTCAGCCCAGCTTGTGATTCCAATACCAGGCAAGAAAAAATCCAACACCAGCTCAAAAGATTTCAAGTCCTTGAATTAAAAGCAATCCTCATACCCAATGAGCCTCAACTTCATAGCCGAATTAATTAAACTCTTTTTCTTGTTACCTATCTCTTTTTTTTGTTACACATTTAAGTTTAAAATTAATTGAAATCTACCATATAATTGGCACCAAACTATTAGAGAATCAATTCTAACACCAGACCAATGAAAACAAAATTACTTCGACAAGAAGAAGAAATCCAAGAAAGTAATTCCTATTATAATATCCAAGTTGAATTTAACCAACCAAGATAGCTACTGGGACCCAGCTTATATCTATAATCCCATCTACCCTAAGTTGCATTATACTCTAGGTGATTGCTTTTTCACCAAAATTCCATTTTTAGCAACTTGTCCAGGATATCACATAATTGATCTAACCTAAATATTCAATGCATGGCATGAAGCTTTAAAGCTTCAGAACATTGGTTAGTCCAATCTTACACACTCCAAATCAACCAACTTATTTTTTCAATCTTCATATGATAGCCTGTAGTCACCAATGACATAAACGAACCTTGTAAATTGGTCATAGGTCTACCATGGTTTGAGTGATGAAGCATGTATCAATATTGCAAAGCACCTTTTAGCTCTCTGAATAATGTTGGATGCAAAAATGCATGTTAAGTGACGTTGGGACCACATTTTTACCTATTAGAACCAGGTTAAAAACTGAATAAAAATAATCTGATTGCAAGGATAGCAACAAAGTGCCCATCTTTCCATCCTCAGCAAGAGGATACAATTCCAACCAACACAAGTAACTCTAGAAACAAACTTACATGCTCAGCAATGTCAAAGCAAAAAATAGAATGATTGTCAATCCAAAACAAAACCCAACAATTGCCATGAAAGTCTAGAAAGAGCTAATTAATTAGATACAGCTTATTGACTAGATATCAATAGCAAAAATTTTTGCACGCATTATGTAGTTTCCCTTGACTATCAAATTTGAATTTCATACTGAACCATGACAGTCCCCTGTCTACAAAAGGTACAAGTGCAACAGCCCTAAACAAATTGAATGTGTTTAACATGAAAAGTCTAATCACAACATAAAAGCAAAGCAATAATAGCTAGAAATGGAAAGGAATTATGCCATTGAGGAACAAATAGCAGTTATCAAAAAAGAAATGGAGACACATATGGCTCCTTGGCAAATAAGCTCCAAGAATAAACAAGAGATCTAACCCCCAAAAGTTTCTTTTAAATTAGTCTAGTAACAAGGTGCCTTACATTTTCAACATAATACAATAGGATACAAGGTGCTTGTTCTCATGCTAAAAAAGCTGCACCAATACTCATGACTTATTTGCATCAGATGCTAAATCAGTAAGTACATAGTCAACTACAAATTATATCATTTGTCAATCCATGACAAACAAAAGGAAAATGATCCAGATATGACAAAAGAATTCTATGAGTTGTTTGCTAAATTTTTTGAGAAATGAATGAATCTTGTTGCTACAAAAAATGGGAACAGCAAGCTAGAAGAAAGCCACCCATACTACATGCCATAACAAGTCTATCTTAGAATTCCTAATTTCCAAATATGAGGAGAGGTGAAAACCAAGCTACAAAAATTAACCGTATACTATTATCTTAACATATGAAAATCAATTTCCACAAGTGAAGAGATATGCTTTTGAAGCAAGAAGCAATTATTTCTGCATGCCAGAGCACACCTTACAGAAAAGTCATAAGAGTCTAGACATTTGAAATCCAATTTCCATCCAGCATGCTTAATAGAAAACCTACAATCCAAGGCATTTCGTTTATCTTTGTTCTTACATTTTACTTCTTAAATAGCTGTTTGAAGGTTACCTTTGATTTCTTAAAGATTCATCTTTTTTATCTTTCTCAACTAATCTATACTTTACACAAACATTCATGTATAAGCATGCAACACATTTAAATGGCAATTCCTTTTGGCCAATACAAAGCATATCCCCTCTAAAGACGTCCTAGTCTACGAGGCTCCTACATTGTAAGGTCTGGGAAAGGGTCATACTAAATTTCCTTTCATCCACCCATCGTTTCAATGGGACCTCCTGTTATGCATTAGGCAATTCATCCATACATGTTGAAAGCCATTTACCCTCTTGGGTTTTTTTGGTGGGGGGAGGATGGGTGAACCCATAAACCTTCTTTCAGTAACTTGTCCTTAAAACTGCTTTCTTTACTCCATGAAGAACCACCAACTTAGATCGTTTATGTTCAATTCCTTTATTCCTCTTCCATCTCTTATTAATAAAGACATTAAGAATAACAAGAACAATAATAATAATAATAATAATAATAATCAAAATTATTCTTTCATAATTGCATTGGTAAATTATCAACATAATCTATGCAACCTTGGTCAAATGACTTATTATGAATAAATAAAACTAGTTTTAAACAAATAAATTCTCAAGCAAGACATAAAATCTAAAATTATGAAGACTTGATTCAGTTGGAGCTCACCCTCCAGCTCTTGCAAGCTTAGTAACTTGACTCCCAGCCCAGACCATGGCCATAACTTTGAAAAATCTGCAAATAATTTAACTGTATCTTGTCATTTCATATTTTCATAGTCTCACCAGCATTTAGGAGAGATGTTATTACCTTTATATAGCAGCCAGAAAACCCATTTTTCTAGGTACAGGAGAAACATAAAACTTGTCAAGAAAGTGAAGTTGCCTTACTTTGATGGCTGTAGGATGCAAACCTAAAAGAAATAGATGTCAACACTGTTAATGAACATAACACAAAGGAACCAATACCAACACAACAAAATCACATTCCTAATTGCAAGGTTTTGAAATAAAAAGAAATGAATAACAAAAAACAGACAGAAAGTATAACTACCAATGGCCTTATCAAATGAAGGTTAGGCAGCTCAATTGTGGCCATGCCCCTATCAACAAATGGTTAATCAGTTCAAATGAGAGTTCACTAAGACAATGTTTGTGTGACATGAGAGAAAGGTTATCGAATAACACACTAGCATGCCATAATTAGGGCAAAACATGCATATAAACAAGGTAAAAGGAAATACATCAATGAAAATGAAGCAGCAACCAAAGTTGACAAATAGGAATATTTAAGCACAAATACAAGGCGTAGAAGTAGAACACAACAAACTTGCAACATTTTTCCATACTTGATATTGATTCTTTACCCAAAATTTCCATAAGTTGTGCATCAAATGAAGTAAAAGTAAATCAAGAGTTAATAACACATGTCTAAAGCTTGTCTATGTTTGTTGGTGGAGACATATATAACTAATTTGGAAAATTCTCCCTCACCACACGAGGAGGAATGTTGGAATGTTGTAGGCAATATTCAAAAGCCCATAGGACAAGATTCCAGAAATTCCATATATCTTCAGTCTCTTCAACATCCTGGCAAGTTTTACAAATAAGAACAAGAAATAAAATAATTCATGAATGCAATGCAAACCGAAAACACAATAAACATTATACAAGCATTCGGATTCACACTTTTATTTTCTTCTGAGAAAGATCATTATAAGATCTCCACTACAAGTTCATCTGCTTCAGAAGTCGCATGAACATTCACCTAAAGCATATGTATCTCTAGAGGACAAAAATGTTTAGGTGGTGCATATCTACATGTTTTCAACTTGGAGTCCCTACAAAATGAATGGTGATATATTCCACGGAGATAAAATATCTAGATTATTTGTAAGCATCTGCAAAGAGGAAATAACCATAGGTGCATGCTTCTGTGCACCTAGTTAGAGAGATAAACGAACAAAGGAATAGTTTCATACCAATAACAGAAAAAATCTTTTTGGCAACAACTAGAATTATGTCAAGGTAAACAGTAAGTACTCATTAGACACGAATGATCTGTGACTAGTTTCATTTTCTTCCACTAAACTTGAAAAAGGTATAGAAAAAGGAATAAAAAATATGAGCAAGCAATGGAATACATGTCATCCAAAGTATTTTTGCTGCTAAAAATGTATCCATGTAAGGATTAACATGTATAGATGAGAAATTCCCAGATAATCTAACCAAAAAAGCACCATACCTTCATAGTTAGGGGTCCTTTTGTTAGAATCTGACAAACCATAAGCCTAGGCTTAAGACCAAAAAACAAACTTCAGCACAATTAAAATCAAATAGTTGATTTTGGTAATAGTTAAGCAGAAACATCAGAAAATGGCAACACATATATATTTACTTGCTCTAAACAGAGAAAATCAAGCATGGCAATAACACATGGAAACAATAGCCACATAAGTATGCTTATTTACTCTTAAAGAAAGAACATCACCTATGATGTACCTCTGTTCTATCAAACCGAATTCCTTATTTCCTCTATTGACAACTCATTTCTCCCTGTCTCTCTTCTTTTTTTTTACTTTTACCATTCATGGTAATTTCAATTAATTCTTATTATTGCTACTAACAAGTAAACCCAAAAGTGGAACAATTGGGAGTTCAAGTCCTATAGTTGGAATTGCAAGACATGAACCTGACACTTAGTAAGTTGGTTCCAAACGTCATTAAGGTAACGAGAAAATGCAAGATTAGTACAAAGCAAATATAAGAGAGAAAATGCTATATACCAAGAACATAATTTATAATTCATCAATTGGTTTAATTTAGTGCACCCCATTAACCAAATCTTCGTGCTCTCATTTTCTTTTTACCCTCTTCTATCTAGTCCCTGATAAACACAAACCTGTCCACCACCCGCCCGATGCAGACCTTGATTTGAAATCATAGAAAAGAATCAAACATACAACAATAGATGCAGTTACGAGATTAGGAGCATATTTTGAATAAAAAAAACTCCCAAAAATAAAAATAAAAAAATGAAAAAGGCTATTCTATACTTGGAGTTGGGGTTGAAATCTAGACTTAGCACTTGCATTAACAACATGCAAGCAATCACTCATTAGTTTAAAACCCCAAAAAAGAAAATAATAAAAAAAAAGGAAACCTTTGAAAAACATAGAATCTGCTTAAATTTATAAGTCATTGGCCCAAATAAAGGGGACCAAATTCGCCGACCCATAAGCATAAAAATCATAGCTTTTGCAGATTTTTGTATCGTTTTATGGCAACAAGAATTCCTAAAACAAAAAAGGAAAACAAACAAAAGAAACTAAAATAGATAGAAGAAATAAAACTCACATTGCCTTCGCTGTTGATTGAGTAAAGTCGGGGAGAGAGTTTCCAACTCGTTGAGAACTTTTCAGAGCATTTCAAGTAATGGTGCCTTGAAACTCTACAAATGCAGATGATGGAGGGCAGCTCACAGAGACCCTGGACCCCAAAAAATACATATAATAATAAATAAATAAATAAAATTATTTTTTGAAGTTTTTATTATAATTTATAATAATTTTTAGGTGAAAAAATCACAATTTTTTTTTGGAAAAAAAAACGAGAATAAAAAGAAAAATGTTAAATTAAAATTGGGAAAGAGTCTGTTATGCAAGAAGGCTACAACAGAACGGGAGGCAAGACGTACATTTTTTGGTTGGGTTGATTAACAGCAAGCAAACATAAATTTAATTTTTATAATAATTTATAATAATAACGATAATTATATATTTAAAAATATTTATTAAAATAATTAAAAATAATTGAAATAAAAATTATTTAAACATTATTTTTATCTTATTTTTTAAATTTTATTTAATATATATTAATAAATTAAAAAAAAAATTATTATATTTTAAAATAATAAATTAGGTAAAAAATTAATTTAATTAATTTTTATAAAAATTTATAATTTAAATATATATAAATTATAAAATTATTAACTAAATATAAAAAATTTTTACTTATTATAAAAAATTTGTTAATATAAATAATTTTTTTATTATATAAATTTATCTTTTTTTAAAATTAAAATTTGAAATTTTTATTCTCTTAAATATTAATTTATTTTTTAAAATTTAATTTATAATATTTTTAAATAATTTTATTTTTTAATTCAACTATATAATTATTAAATTTATATATTTTATTTTTTTATTTTTAAATAAAAAATAATATTTTTTTAAGTATTCAATTAAATATTATATATTAAAAATTTTATATCATTCATTTATAATTATTAAAATTAATTAAAAATTTTTTTATTTATATAAAAAATATCTAAAAAATTAAATGATATAAAAATAAAAATATTAAAAAAAAATCCTGCCTTCTTCGGAGGGATGGCCGCCCGCCTTTTTGGACAAATAAGCCGTATGCTATTTGCTAGTCCTCAACTCAGCTACCTTTTGCTCCATTGAACTTTGGTCGATTTCTGTTGTTGTTTTGTTCCTCTCTGTGTTTTTTTTTTTTTTTTTCCATTATCACTTGCGTTTTTGTCTTTTGTCTTTTTTTTCATTGTGAGAGCGTTGTGGTTGTCGGTAATTAGAATCATGTTGTGGAAATTTCTCATTAATATTACTCTTTTGAGTTTTGACTATTAATTGGCGTGTGGGGTGCGCGGATGGTAGATTTCGAGTGACCGAAGCAGTTTCCTTTGGTTACATCTTGCAAATTTCCACCGGCGACGGGCTTCGGATGACTTGGAATTCCACTGCCACGTGCGGTCGAAGTCACGGGGCAATTTTTGGGTTAGAAGATCGTGATTAGATTCGGATGGAATTGGAAATCTTGGCTACGCGGATAGGTGGGGGCCCCACTCCGAACCAAGAAATTTCCTCATTCCACCACCACCGCGCTACCCTTTATTACGTAACATTATTGATAAAAAGATACACACAGACGAACGGTTGACTCAAGGGCCCACCGCCCGCTCTCTTGGCCTGAAAAACAGTGTTCCTTTTGGATTCACGGTCAGGATCGAGGACGAGTTTCGCTTGCTGAACAAATTGTCGGGTTATTTCTTCGGTGGCTCCCAGTCGCAACGGTGGCCCCTTCATGTTAAAAATTAATGAATTCAACTAAATAAAAATTAAAGATTATTTGCATCTTATTCTTATCTTATTCTCCAAATTTTCTTTTCTACATATTAGCAATAACGATTAGATAAAAAGTTAACTTAATCGGCATTTATAAATTTTACAATTTAGATTTATATAAATTATGACATATTATCAAAATATAAAAAACTTTTGTATCATATTTTAGATGTAGATAATTTTTATTTATTATAAAAATTTTGTTAATATATAAATAAATAATTTTTTAGTTTATAAATTTATTTTTTAAAAAAATTTAAATTTAAAATTTTTATCTTATTAAATATTATTTTATTTTCTTAGAATTTGATTTATAGTATTTTATTTTTTTCATGAATTTTTCTTATTTAAATAATTTTATTTTTTAATTCAAGTATATAGTTAATAAATCTATATATTTATTTTATTATTATTTTAAAAATAAAAAAATAATATTTTAAAATAATTAGTTAAATATTGTGTGTTAAGAATTTTTAATTATTAATTTATAATTTTTATAAAATGAATAACTATAATAAAAAATTTAAATATTTTATTTTATTTTATTCATAATTAAAAAATTTTTATATGAATAATATAATAAAATATTTTTTTATTTTTAAATTTATTATTATTATTATTATTAAATGTGATTTACTTGTTAATTAATGGTATGAATTAGTTGCTTTTCAAGGAATTGACAGGTTCCGGATCTCAGATGAGTTCATATTTCCATTTGTTAGATCCTAACATGAATGCATAGAGTTTGCTTGTGCAAATGCATGAGAATAAGAACTTCTCCATTTGTTAGTACGAGATTAGGAGCTTTTCGAATACAAAAATGTAGGAGCTGCATTTGCACAAACAAACTCTCTCGATTCACGTTAGCATCTAACAAATGGAAATATGAATTCATTCGGATCCATAACCCTTCGGTACTAGCTAATTCATATCATTAATTAGCAAGTACAACACATTTAATAATAATAAAATAATTAAATTTCTTTTAATTATAAAAAAAATAAAATATGATATTTGAATTTATTGAATTTTTTATTATAAAATTTAATATTTAAATTTATAAAATTAACAAATTAATAATTTAATATTTTTAACATATAATATTTAATTAAATATTTAAAAAATATTTATATTTTATTTTAAAAATAATGAAAAGGAAACAAAATGTATAAATTCAATGATTATACAATTGAATTAAAAAAAAATAAAGTTATCTAAATGAGAGATATCTAACTAAATAGTAAAGTAAAACACTATTAATTAAATTTTAAAGATATGAGTTTTTCTACCATAAAAAAACCAACAAAATTACAAGTTTTTAGAGTCCTTAAGCATTTTCTTATAGAAGCATTATATAATAAAATCTCAAAATTCAAATATATTTCTCGTAATAAAATACACATTTAGTATTTATTATAGTAGAATAGTGAGCTTTTCTCTTCTCTCCACAATAAAATAAACATGATATACTTTCGTAATGATAATTTAATGATAGCTCTCAATACAGAAGCATTCGCTAGAAAAAAAAGGAAAGAAAAATTGCATTTGCCAAAAATTTCGTGAAAAGAAAAAAGGTGAGAGTTAGAAACCCCAACTAGGCAGATAGGGAAAGGCAAAGAGGATAGATTGAAGAACATTTATGACAGGCGGCTCATGCTTGGGGCAAGCAAGTATATTGAGGCTTGGAGATTTGGCAAAGAAATGAGAATTATTAACATATTGTATGTAATCTAAAAGACCCAACTCAGAATTGACTTGCATTTGGGGCAAGCAGGTGTATTGAGGCTCGGATAATGTAATTATACAGGTTCATGCTTCCCAGCAGCCACATCTTCAAAAAGGTTGCTATCTTATGTATGTAATTATATTGAGATTCTTTAAACATCTTATGTTTCTATCCTATATTGAAAGAGAAAGCAACCCTTATAGCATAAGTTGGCATCCTAAAAATAAAATGGCTCTGCATTGGGACGAAGACTAATTATTAAGCTCTTTAGAATCTGAGTGTATGAAAGATGACATGTTATAGAGAGTTGTTTAGCCGATTTAATCGCAGCAGACTTCCTATTAGAAATTTGGTTTAATAGGGTGTTATTTCGCTAGAAGTTGTTACAGCTAGCATTTTGGGAAAGTCTTTAAATTAGTGTAGAAGTGTGAAGTGATCGGATGATGAATATCTTAAAAATCTCAAATAAAGTTCAATCTTCAAGGTGTGTGTTCATGCCACAGCCAATGATGGAAAATGCATATTGTTGGATCCATTGTTCCAGGTTCTTTAAATCTATTACACAGATGATTATCCCTACTGCTACTGTGTTCTATGTGGTGATACAAAGGAATACTGTTGCTGATGGCAGTGCCATGATTCATATAGGAGTAATGTTAATGAATGTAAATCATGAGTTAGAGTTAGTGAACAATTAAATTATTTTTGCTTACTTCCTTGTAGGCTTATATTCCATACATTGAGAACATGATTGGTCTACTGTGTTAATCTGCTTGATATTTTAATTCGGCCCAATTGGGATATTGCTTGAAACAGAGAATTGTAATCGAGTAGGAGTTGCTTTTAGCTTCATTTCCAATTTGATTCTTCCTTTCCGGAAATTTAGGCGGTTCAGTCTAAAGTCATGAGAGAGATTGAATTGAGATATCCAAGGAATTATTATTTAATAAAAAAAAAAGGAAAAAGACAAACTTGGAATTTATGCGGGATTAGTTAACCAAAGTAGAATAGTTCTCTATTTATGGGTGTTGCAAATGTCTAAGTTGGTTAAAAATTAAATTATAATTTAATTTGATTTATTTTAAACGTTGTTAATTTTAAAAAAATTGATAATTAAATTGATAAATTGATAAATTAAATTATAAATTAGTAAATTAATTATAATTTTTTTCATTTTAATTATTTAAAATATTTATAAAAAAATAAAAAAATAAATAATATTATTAAAATTTTTTATATATTAAATATTAAATATTAATTTTATTAATTTAATTTTAATAAAATAATTAAATTATAAAATTTTAAATTTTTTAATTTAATAACTAATTTAATTCTTAAATTATTTTTGATTGTTATTAGGTAACATCAATTGATTATCTTTCTATATTGTATATTAAAATTATTTAGTAAGAACCTTTTGGTCTTATTTTTCATGATATTTTTATTATCAAAATTAATTTTAATAATGACAACCTATCAAAAGATTTTTATTTACACAATAATTATATTTGAAGTTAATTTATTTATATCTTAAAAAATAAGAAATGTAATTTGAAAATACAACTTATGCCAACGACACTATAATTGTGATGCAACGTCATATTTCACACACACCTTTAATCGTTGAGGGGTCTTTCTCATACTTTCAACCTTTGAATAAGATTTTTTCTGCATATGCTTTTGACAACGCATGTGCAAAGGAAGGTATCGCAAAAATTAAAATACTTTTAAAACTTTTAATCTAACTAAAGGAAAACTTTAAGTATGTTTAGATGAATTTTCTTGAATCCTCATCATCCATATATATCAATCATATTTTGTTTTTTCTCATCAATAAAAGGGAAAGTTAATATCTATGTACATCTATTGGAATAGTTTTATTTCTTTGTACATGTTTGATATAAATCTATGTGATTGTTATTTTATTTTATAACATTTTAACATGAAAATAATCATGCATCCCATAATCGCACTATTTTTTATTAAAAAAGTAAAAAAAATAATATTAACAAAAACGCGATGATTTTTGAAAAAAAAAATATAAATTTTGTATTTTATAAGTCTCAATCATTCCCTCACTTTTAACTCTTCAGAATTTATTTGTTAACTAATATTTTTTCGTATAAATATCACTAATTTTGAACCAAAAAAATAATTCAAATGTATTTTATCATTGTAAGTAATCAACTTGATGTAAATAGTCATCCCAAAGAGTATCCTTGAATTCCTCCCAAAAATTGACTGTTATTATACTCATTTTCATACGTTTTTCTCTTATTTTTTAGCATTAGCTGATATGTTTGAGTTTCCTAACACGAAGTAAATATATTTTTAATTTTTGTATTTATGTTTTTTAAGAGGGAATGAATTTTTAAAAATTAAAAACATGATGAGTCACCAATTAATATTTATAAAATAATATCATTATCTTTGACAAAATCACATAAAACATTGTTATACGATGGGAAATTACTTAATAATGTCATTTATTATCTTAATAATTAAGGTACCAATAATATCTCAAATTTAAATTTTATACCATATCTTTTTTTTTTTTTGAAAAAGGTTAATGTTATACAAAAAATTTAAATTTTAATTAAACTTATAGTCAAATAAATATTTACCATCAAATTTTCATTTCTTATAATATAAATATTTTTTTAAAAACGCATCCCACAATCACACTATTTTTTATTAAAAAAAATGAAAAAGTAATATTAACAAAAACACATTGATTTTTGAAAAAAAAAAATCTAAATTTTGTATTTTATAAGTCTCAATCATTCCCTTACTTTTAACTCTTCAAAATTTATTTGTACACTAATATTTTTTCGTATAAATATCACTAATTTTGAAACCAAAAAAATAATTCAAATGTGTTTTATCATTGTAAGCAATCAACTTGATGTAAATAGTTATGCCAAAGAGTATCCTTGAATTCCTCCCAAAAATCGACTGTTATTATACTCATTTTCATACATTTTTCTCTTATTTTTTAGCATTAGCTGATATATTTGAGTTTCCTAACACGAAGTAAATATATTTTTAATTTTTGTATTTGTGTTTTTTAAGAAGGAATGAATTTTTAAAAAATTAAAAGCATAATGAGTCACTAATTAATATTTATAAAATAATATCATTATCTTTGAAAAAATCACATAAAACATTGTTATACGATGAGAAATTACTTAATAATGTCATTTATTATCTTAATAATTAAGGTACCAATAATATCTCAAATTTAAATTTTATACCATATCTTTTTTTTTTTTTGAAAAAGGTTAATGTTATACAAAAAATTTAAATTTTAATTAAACTTATAGTCAAATAAATATTTACCATCAAACTTTCATTTCTTATAATATAAATATTTTTTAAAAAATGCATCCCATAATTAAACTATTTTTTATTAAAAAAATAAAAAAGTAATATTAACAAAAACACATTGATTTTTGAAAAAAAAAACCTAAATTTTGTATTTTATAAGTCTCAATCATTCCCTCACTTTTAACTCTTCAAAATTTATTTGTACACTAATATTTTTTCGTATAAATATCACTAATTTTGAAACCAAATAAGTAATTCAAATGTGTTTTATCATTGTAAGCAATCGACTTGATGTAAATAGTCATGCCAAAGAGTATCCTTGAATTCCTCCCAAAAATTGACTGTTATTATATTTATTTTCATACATTTTTCTCTTATTTTTTAGTATTAGTTGATATATTTGAGTTTCCTAACACGAAGTAAATATATTTTAAATTTTTGTATTTGTGTTTTTTAAGAGGGAATGAATTTTTAAAAAATTAAAAGCATAATGAGTCACTAATTAATATTTATAAAATAATATCATTATCTTTGAAAAAATCACATAAAACATTGTTATACGATGAGAAATTACTTAATAATGTCATTTATTATCTTAATAATTAAGGTACTAATAATAACTCAAATTTAAATTTTATACTATATCTTTTTTTTTTTTTTTGAAAAAGGTCAATGTTATACAAAAAATTTAAATTTTAATTAAACTTATAGTCAAATAAATATTTACCATCAAACTTTCATTTCTTATAATATAAATATATTTTTTAAAAATTAATAATAATAAATAAGAATTATATAAACTTTATATTTTTTTTTTTTAAAAAAATTTATTTTCTTTATATTTTAATTAAAAGAGTTTTACTTTTTATAAAAAAAATATTTTGAATACTTTAATTATTGTTGATATTATTATTTACTTAAATTAATTATATATATATATATATATATATATATATATATATATATATATATATATATATATATAATATTGAGTTGACTTAATTATTTTTAAAAAATAAATTAAATTATAAATTTCTATCATTTTTTAGTAAGTGACATGTTAGATGCATCTAGCAAAAAAAAAAACTTGGCAATCACTGATCACATACTTTGACGGGCACTCGAAGTTTATGATTTACCCTGTTTTCATTATTTTTTTTGATAAATTATGTTCTCTCAGCTTATGACTCGTTTCTATTTAAATCACTTAACATTTTGTTACTCTTGGTTAACATTTTGTTACTCTTGGTTAGGTAGGGGGGAGATGGGAGAACACGACAACCAAGTCAGGGCGATGGTCGGTTTGGACGGACTTTCGTTGGTGATTCCCACTTGCCACCGCCTATGTGTTTCATTTTCACACCTATTTTATATGTTTTTTGTATGCCCACTTTCTGCAAGTATTTATATATTTTTTTTCAAGGGTACAGCAAGTATCTCTTATTTGTTAATTGTTCTTCGTATGGTGGGGGTGGGCCACGTACATGTTCCTCGAAGCTTCCCATTTGTTTAACTTTTCTCCTTTCTCCAACATCTCAACTACTATCTATGCAAAAATATGGCCGTGGTGGCACATATATACGTATTTATGTATATATGTATGTAATGTATGCATGTTGGGGTGTTTAGGTGAGTACTTGGATGGTGCTTAGTGGATTTGGATGCGACATTAAATACCATGCTACGGGTACATACCTTCATCATTGAAACCTAAGCTTCCCTTACCCAAAAATTCTCCGTATACATCTTACTGCACCTAAGCCTCTGAGATCGCCTCCTGCTATCACTTCAAACACAACTAAAGTTCCTTGCTTTTCATCTTGCATCCAATAGGGACATGGCAGAAGGATCACTGTTCAGTGTTGCAGAGGGAATTCTTGGAAAATTAGGCTCCTTTGCTCTTCAAGAGATTGGCCTGTGGTGGGGTGTTAAAGATGAGATTGGATCGCTGTGCCGCACTGTTCTCGGTGTCAAGGTCGTGCTCCTTGATGCAGAAGACTGGCAAGCACGAGGTTATGACCCAGTCAGGGGTTGGCTCTGCATGCTGAAAAAAGTCATGTACGATGCAGAGGACTTGGTGGATGACTTTTCCACAGAAGTTCTAAGGCGACAAGTGACAAATGAGGTACGCCTTTTCTTTTCAAGTTCAAACCGGCTTGCATATGGCCTTAAGATGGGTCACAAAATCAAGGCAATTCGGAAGAGACTAGATTATGTTATGAGACTCGGTGAGCAGTTTAGGTTTCATCTACGTCTTCTTGACATGTCAACGTTGATGGCTAAGAAGAGAGAGCCAACACATTCCTCTGCCCCTAACGTAGTTGTTGGCAGAGAAATTGAAAAGAACGAGATTAAAGAACTTCTTTTGTCAGATAACTACGAGACTAATGTGACTGTGATTTCAATAGTTGGAATTGGAGGACTGGGAAAGACGACGTTGGCTCAGCTCACATACAACGATGATGATGTAAAGTCGCGGTTTGATTTAAGATTGTGGGTCTGTGTTTCTGAAGATTTCAATGTAAGACCGATAATTGAAGAAATTTTACAAATGTTGTATACGAAAATCCCTGACATAAGCGAGATGGATCAATTAATAAAATCTCTTCACGAAAAAATTAATGGAAAAAAATACTTACTTATATTAGATGATATTTGGAATGAAGATTTTGAGAAGTGGTGCTTCTTAAGAGATTTGTTAATGGGTGGTTCAAAAGGAAGCCGAATATTATTAACCACTCGATCTAACAAGGTTGCAGAGATTGCAAGCCCTCTGCCAGAAGCACGATATGAAGTAAGGGGCTTATCTGAAAAAGAATCTTGGTCTTTGTTTACTCAGATGGCCTTCAAAGAAGTCACAGGGTATGTGCCACCAACACAAAACCACGAAGCAATTGGGAAGGAAATTGTTGCAAAGTGTAGAGGAGTTCCCTTGGCAATAAGGGCAATTGGGCGCGCCATGTATTTCAAAGAAACTATTGTTGAATGGGAATCCTTCAGAAGTAAGGAACTGGTGACGAGAGATCAAGGAGAAACCAGTGTCATGGCAGCCCTTAAACATTGTTTTGCTTATTGTAGATTGTTTCCTAAAGATTATGAAATTGATGTTGAGACATTGATAGATCTTTGGACAGCACAAGGGTTTATTAAGTCATCGGATCCAACTCAGTGCCTCGAAGATAGTGGTTGGGAGTGTTTCATGGATCTCCTCTGGAGGTCTTTCTTCCAAGTTGTGTCTGAAGATAAGTTGGGGAACATAACAAGTTGCAAAATGCATGACCTAATGCACGATCTTGCTTCCTCAGTAGCTGGAGCTGGAAGTGTCCGTATGTCAATCTCAAACTCCAGAGAAGTTAGTGAGGAAACTCAACATCTCTCTGTTGACTGTTCCATAAGTAAAGATGGTGGCGATTGGCAAGTTCCAGTATCTGTGCTTCAAGCAAAACGTCTGCGGACATTTTTAGTTGAAGATGGCCTTAAAATAGGCGAAGGGCAATGCCATGCAATTTTTTGTAATTTGCGGCGTTTACGGCAGTTGGATCTGGGTGATAATACAGTGCCCAATTCCATTGGTAAATTAGCGTGGTTAAGGTATTTTGATTTGTCTTCCAATAGAGGGATCGAGGTGCTGCCCCATTCAATTAGCAGATTACAAAATTTGCAAGTGCTCAAACTACAACATTGTAGCAAGCTCAGACAATTACCCGAGGATATCAAAAAGCTTGTCAGTCTCAAGAAACTTGACATCAGTGGTTGTGTTAATTTGACTCATATGCCGCGTGGGATTGGACAGTTGACTTCGCTGGAGAGATTAACGAGATTCGTACTGCCTACCAGTGAAAACTCGAAACGGAAGAGTGGAGGACTAGGTGAATTACATGACTTGAACAGGTTGGGAGGAGATCTGTCGATTGAGAATTTGCCGCATCGTGGGAATGGAAAAGGCAATCAGAAGGGTACTACTCCTCCCACTGGTGTAGCTGAAACTTGTGCAGCCGCCAATTTGAGTGAGAAGCCACGTCTCCAGAAGTTGGAATTAAGATGGGCGCGATTGGTCGGTGACGATGATACTAATTTTAAGGAAAATGACGTGTCATTGGAAGCTCTACGGCCACACCCAAATTTGAAATCATTAAGAGTGGAGCTTTACGGAGGAATAAATTTTGCCACCTGGCTTTCTTCCCTCACGAATCTGGTCTGGCTTGAGTTGTTTGACTGCCCGAAATGCCGAAGTCTTCCGCCATTGGATCAACTCCCTTTGCTAAAAGAAATATATATCCGGGGATTAACTGATCTGGAATACATAGATATAAGTATTTGTTCTGTGGTCGGAGGACGAGGAGGAGGAACAGATATCTGTAGCAGCAGCAGTAACAACAATAGCATGATCTCCTTCTTCCCTTCCCTTGAGTCCCTGCATCTCTCGGGGTGTTCCAATCTGAAGGGATGGCGGCCATCATCACCGTCATCTTTGCTTCCCCAATTTCAGCGTCTCTCTGAGCTGCGTATTTACTCGTGCCCAAACCTGACTTCAATGCCACCGTTATCCCCATCCTTGAAAAGGTTGAGGATAAACTCTGTCAGCTTCAAGTCATTGGAGCAAATGCTCAAGGAGACGATTTCTCCAGCACATGAACCGTCGTCTTCTTCTCTTCCATCTAATCTCTCTTCGTCTTTGAAAGAGCTGGAGATTGATGATATTGAGCATCTGCGAGAAGATTTTCTGCCGGTGGAGCTGCTGCAAACCCTCACTTCTCTGGAGGTGTTAAGGATTTTGAGTTGCCCGACATTAACTTGTCTACCTCATTCGAAAATGCTACTTCTCACTTCCCTCAAGAGTCTCCTAATATGGTCTTGCCCTAATTTGGCGTCGTTGCCAGAGTGGATGCCCAACCTCACCTCATTACAAAATTTATTCATTGCTGGTTGTTCCCAACTGTCAGAGAGATGCAAAAACAGAATGGGCGAGGATTGGCCCAAGATTGCCCACATCCGTAACATTACAGTCGATAAGATAGACATCCAGAGGGATGGCTGCTATGAACTTTGATTTGATCAGAGAAGAATCCATCCACCTTTCCATTCCAGTTTCAGCAGGTTCACCCTCCTACTGCTCTCTTCTTTTTATCTCCATCTCCATCCATTTTGTTTCTATTAAAAAGATAGCCTGTGGTGCTTGTTTTTCTCCTACAAATTAACAGATTTTTTCTTCTTTTTAATTAGAAGTATTTCCAGTATGAGAATTCAAGTTACCAGTATCAATTTGTAATCTTATTTCACCTCATTTTCCAGGAATGCAGATTGGGGTGACTAGAGGTTACATTCTGCCTGCTCAGAATGTGATGTGACCTGTTGCTTCTTGTTTCACACATTTGGTTATTATGCTGAATGCCTTTACTCAATCATGACTATGTGCAGGAACTTGTTGATGCCTTCCTTCCCTACTTCAAGTGCAAGGAGTATGGGCCTTGGAGGAAGAAAACTGGGTTTCTGTAAAGATTTGATAGCCGAAATTGAGAAAGATCAAGGTCTTCAAAGAGGGGCTTCAGAGGATATTTCATGTGACTATTGTTTTTATTATTTTCTCTGTTTCTTTTCTCGGGGACCTGCTTAATCATTGTGACCGAACAAACCAGCACTGAAATATGTATGTCACTCATCATGCACAGTTTAATGTTCCTAATTTTCAGTTGGAATGCCAAATTGGTTACTTAGATGGGAAAACCATTAATTAGTTGTCCTTTTATTACCTTTTCTGAATGTAATGCATGTTCTAAGGATAGTGAATCTTCCTCTAATTTAAATTGGAAACAATTTCTTTACCACAAGGACCCTGCTGTACATGCAACAGAACAAATAGAACCCAGTTGGAGTTGGGAAGAAAGGCTCTGCACTGCTCTTGACTGTTCACTTGGGATTGAATATCTTTCTAAAGGAGTAAGTTTAATGGAATGTATTGTTTGTCCATGGCAGAAAACCATTTTGTTTCATGTGCATCCAATTAAAATAACATCTTCTGCTCTTGGAACAGGCTGTCCAAATGGTCATACATTGTGATTTGAGGTCTGCCAATATATTACTGGATCATTCAATGAGAGCTAAGGTAAGCTAAGCTGCTGCATCTGATATAAAAGTTATAACTCCTTAAAAATTAGCCTGAACACCTCAAAGTTAATCACCATTCACCATGTGACCATTTCAACTATCCAAATGAAAGTTGGTGTGCAAAAAGGATAGGTTTAGGGGAGTTTATTTTCTTATCTTTGCAATTGATCTTTGGTGCAATCATTATATTTTTTAAGGTTGCTGATTTTGGACATTCAAAGGAAGAGGTCTTTGATGACCACCACCCTGGCCTAAAGGGCACTTCCAGCTATACAGACGTTGTGTACATTTCCACAAAGCAATTCACCACAAAGAGTGGCATCTATAGTTTTGGTGTTATCGGCTTTGAACTCATTGCAGCTATTCACATGCATCAATCTTGTAAGTCTTTATTGCCTCTTTGATAGGGTTTTTTTTTTTTTTTTTTATTTACTCTACTTTCTTGATCTCCTTTTCTGTTTTTTTTTTTATTTTTTTAAAATTTTTTCTGTTTCAAAAAAAAAAAAAAAACCTTCTATATTCAACAGAAGGCTGCTAAGAGTCTGGATGGTGTAGAGAAGGTTGTGCAGCCGCCAATTTGAGTGAGAAGCCATGTCTCCAGAAGTTGGGATTATATTGGGTGCCATTGGATGGTGACGATGATACTGATTTTAATGAAGATGACGTGTTTTAATGAAGATGACGTGTCATTGAAAGCTCTACGGCCACACCCAAATTTCAAATCATTATCAGTGTGGTGTTACAGAGGAATAAATTTTGCCACCTGGCTTTCTTCCCTTACGAATCTGGTCGGGCTCGAGTTGTTTAACTGCCTGAAATGCCGAAGTCTTCCAGCATTGAATCAACTCCCTTTGCTAAAAGAAAAATCTATCTGGAGATTAACTGATCTGGAATACATAGATATAAGTATTTGTTCTGTGGCACTTGAGTTCCAGATATCTGTAGCAGCAGCAGCAGTAACAACAATAGCATGATCTCCTTCTTCCCTTCCCTTGAGTTCCTGCAACTCTGGGACTGTCCCAATCTGAAGGGATGGTGGCCATCATCACCATCATCTTTGCTTCCCCAATTTCAGCGTCTTTCTGGGCTCAATATTTACTCGTGCCCAAACCTGACTTCAATGCCACCATTATCCCCATCCTTGAAAAGGCTGGACATATCCTCAGTCAGCTTCAAGTCATTGGAGCAAATGCTCAAGGAGACGATTTCTCCAGCACATGAACCATCATCTTCTTCTCTTCCATCTAATCTCTCTTCGTCTTTGAAAGAGCTGGAGATTGATGATATTGAGCATCTGCCAGAAGATTTTCTGCAGGTGGAGTTGCTGCAAACCCTCACTTCTCTGGAGGTGTTAAGGATTTCGAGTTGCCCGACATTAACTTGTCTACCTCATTCGAAAATGCTACTTCTCACTTCCCTCAAGAGTCTCGACGTTCGGTGTTGTGAAAATCTATTAGATCTGTCCAATTACAATGACGACAGCAACGGCAACAACAACGATGCTATTCTATACCAAGGGCAAGGCCTTAGAAGCCTCACCTCTCTCATAATTGATGATATTCCAAAGTTGGTGCATCTCCCAAGGAGGCTTCTTCTGCATTCAATTGCGCTCGAAATCCATGATTGCCCTAATTTGGCGTTGTTGCCGGAGTGGATGCACAACCTCACCTCATTACAAAATTTATCCATTGCTCGTTGTTCCCAACTGTCAGAGAGATGCAAAAACAACATGGGCAAGGATTGGCCCAAGATTGCCCACATCCCTAACATTGAAGTCGATGGGAGACAAATCCAGTGGGATGGCTGCTATAAACTTTGATTTGATCAGAAGAATCCGTCCACTTATTCATTCCAGTTTCAGCAGGTTCGTCCTCCTGCTCTCTTCTTTTTGTCGCCATCTCTATCCAATTTGTTTCTATTTAAAAGATAGCTTGTGGTGTTGTTTTTCTCCTACAAATTAGCAGATTTCTTTATATTTTTTTAAATTAGAGGTATTTCTAGTATGAGAATTCAAGCTACCAGTATCAATTTGTCATCTTATTTCACTCATTTTCCAGGAATGGAGATTGGGGTGATGAGAGAATACATTCTACCTGCTCAGAATGTGATATGACCTGTTGCTTCTTGTTTCCTACATTTGGTTATTATGCTGAATGCCTTTACTGAATCATGACTATGTGCAGGAACTTGTTCATGGTTTCCTTCCCTACTTCAAGTGCATGGAGTATGGGCTTTGGAGGAAGAAAATTGGGTTTATATAGATTTGATAACAGAAATTGAGAAAGATCAAGGTCTTGAGCGAGGGGCTTCAAAGGATATGTCATGTGATTATTTTTTTTGATCTTACTGGTGACTTTGAAGTAAAGATGGAACAAAAGGATGCAGACAAAGGTAACTTCCCTAAGAAGTCCACAGAGGCTGGTCTTGTAGCCTTTAGCGATGATTATTGTGAACCTAAACAACATCCTCCAATACTTAATTGAGTGAGAAGAATTGATGCCCTTCTAAGATCCCCTTCGTTTATTCCTAGAGTATATCACATTTCTCGCTTGTATTTCTTTCTTTGCCTTTTTCCTTTTTTAAGTAGTATTGATTTTGAAACTCTTAAAGTAGCAACATTATGTTTAAAGGTGTCAACATTTACTACCAGGGAATGTTCATTTGTTGAGCTGAAAGGACTTCATTGACTTGTCTATTACTTATACACCTTGAAATGTATTAAAGCTGATATTATATGGAATATGCAGATTTGCAAAATGGATATTTAATGTGCATTTTATTAAGTATACTCCACATTTGTAAAGTGGTTCATATTTTGCTTTACCCATTATTTCAGGAATATACAGAAAGCTGCCCAAAATTTTACGGGACGAGATTCACCTGGCCCCGTATACAAAGCTGTGATGTCTACTGGAGAGGTGCTGGCTGTAAATGTTCTTTCTTCAAATTCAAGATGGGGAGAAAAGGAGTTTCAAACAGAGCTAAGAACTAGATTAACAACATTGACCAATGAAGTAAATTTTCTGATCCCCTGAATGGAGAAATGCCTGTGTGGCATCTTATACAGGCATGTTTTTTTATTTCATGCTGACAAATTTACACCTACTAATGCGCTTCTATATCAATGACTCAAAGCTCAGCACCCAAAACATAAGATGCTAACAGGATATAGACCATATGTCATGATGGCATCATTGCTGTTCCTACATGTAGAACATCCTTGTGTTCATTGTAAAGCCTGCTGAATTTATGATGCTCAAAGAATAATTTTGTAACTCTAGGAAGCAATTATTCTCTATAAAAATCAATGCAAATGCAAATTTGTGGAAAAAAGGGAAAGCACATATGTAAATAACCCCTAACAAAGCCAACATTTAGCTTTTACAGATGCTAATGCTCCTGGTCTTGCCATTTTTGCATGATCTTTTAGCAGCTATCTCTGCTAGAAAGCCTGCATCACAGGATCCAGTTAATTTTTTAGGATATTGTATAGATAAAGGGCAATACATGTTGATCTATGAGTTCATGTGAAATGGAAGCTTGTCAGGCCTTCTATATGGTTAGTTAAGAAGCCCCATTTATTTGAATTTTTATTCCTGTCGAGATTTCCTATGTTTGTGGGCATTCAACTTAATTGAAAGAAGCATTCCTTGATGAAACCTACCTTGAACATTGCAATGACATTGTTCTCCCACTTTTTAAGAGAATTCACTTTAACCATTACTATTTTTTTTATCATTTTCTCTGTTTCTTTTCTGGACGATGAGGGATCTGCTTAATCATTGTGACTGAACAAAGCGTCACTCATCAGGCACAGTTTAACATTCCTAATTTTCAGTTGGAATGCCAAATTGGTTACTTAGATAGGAAAACCATTAATTAGTTGTCCTTTTATTACCTTTTCTGAATGTAATATGTGTTCAAAAACTTATGACTAGCTTTCAGCCTAGGGCCAGTGAATCTTCCTCTAATTTAAATTGGAAACAATTTCCTTACCACGAGGACCCTGCTGTACATGCAACAGAACAAATAGAACCCACTTGGAGTTGGGAAGAAAGGCTCTACATTGCTCTTGACTGTTCACGTGGGATTGAATATCTTTCTAAAGGAGTAAGTTTAATTGAATGTATTGTTTGTCAATGGCAGAACACCATTTTGTTTCATGTGCATCCAATTAAAATGACATCTTCTGCTCTTGGAACAGGCTGTCCCAATGGTCATACATCGTGATTTGAGGTCTGCCAACATATTACTGGATCATTCAATGAGAGCTAAGGTAAGCTAAGCTGCTGCATCTGATATAAAAGTTACAACTCCTTAAAAATTAGCCTGAACACCTCAAAGTTAATCACCATTCCCCATTTGACCATTTCAACTATCCAAATGAAAGTTGGTGTGCAAAAAGGATAGGTTTAGGGGAGTTTATTTTCTTATCTTTTAAATTGATCTTTAGTGCAATCATTACATTTTTTAAGGTTACTGATTTTGGACTTTCAAAGGAAGAGGCCTTTGATGACCACAACCCTAGCCTAAAGGGCACTTACAGCTACATAGATTCAGTGTACATTTCCACAAACCAGTTCACCACAAAGAGTGACATCTATAGTTTTGGTGTTATCACCTTTGAACTCATTACAGCTATTCACATGCATCAAAACCTGATAGACTTTGTTAATCTTCTAAGTCTTTATTCCCTCTTTGATAGGGTTTTTTTTTTTTTTGGTTTAAATTATTCTGCTTCCTTGACTCCTTTTCTGTTTTTATTTCCTTTTTTGTTAAAAAAAAAGAGAGAAACCTTCTATAATCAACAAATGGCTGCTATGAGTCTGGATGGTGTAGATGAAAAACACTTGTGTTTCGTCCCAATCCATTTGTTTGTATATCTGATAGTGACAGGCAGTGTAGTCACCACAACGATGTATGTTGGGTCTGTGAGATTCATATTTCAGTTTTTCGTTTTCTCTCTGTACAGCACAAATCCTTTTTGGTGCAAATCAATGACAAAGTATTATTGTTTATCATTTTGTGTAGTGAAAAGATATTACTTCCAAAATTGTGTCCTCTAGTTTCCAACAGAAGGCAGCAAGGAATAATTGATGTTTGAGGATTGACCCAAGATTGCTCACTTCCTTGATATCCAAATTGGGGAATCATGATTTCAGTTTCATGGTATCTACAATGTTTATAGCAACCAAGTTGCACTTTGCGGAGGTTTGTACTTTTCTCTATGTTTGGACATCTGTGCAATTCAGGAACTATTGTTGTTTGATTTTTGAAATTTCAACTTCTCTCAGTTCTTTTCAAGGAAGACAAGAAGGATCATCAATGATGTCTTTGAGTTCAATTTTACTTCCCAATTAATTTGTTTGTATGTTTTTTCTCTGTCTCTTAATTTAGATTCAAATAATTTTCCAAAATAAAGTGCTTACAAGATATATAGATTGTGAAAGTGAAGATTTTCTGAAATTGAGCTTCTGCCAAAAGATTTGTCTGCTGGTGGATATGCTGCAAACCCTCACTTCTCTGGAGGATTTATGGATTAGGAGTTGTCTGAACTTCCCTCAAGCATCTCTACATTGAAAGTTGCAAAGATCTACATCTGTCCAATTATGATGATGACAGCTACAGCAACAACAACAGTGCTATTCTATGGCAAGGGCAAGGCTTTAGAAGCCTCACCTCTCTACCTATTTACATTTCCAAAGTTGGTGCATCTCATAAGGAGGCTTGTTCTGCATTCAATTGTCCTGCAGAGGCTCAATATACTGGATTTCCTTAATTTGGCATTGTTGCTGGAGTGGATGCCCACACAGGTGAGGATTGGCCCAAGATACATCCAGCTGGATGGCTGCTATAAACTTTGATTTGATCAGAAGAATCTGTCCACCTTTCCTTTCCAATTTCAGCAGGTTCCTCCTCCTACTGCTCTCTTCTTTTTATCTCTATCTCCGTCCATTTTGTTTCTATTAAAAAAATAGTCTGTAGTGTTGTTTTTCTCCTACAAATGAATAGATTTCTTCTTCTTCATATTTTCAAAAAAAAGAAAAAAAAATTTGTAGGCATCTTCAATTGAGATTGCATCTTTTCTTACCAAATTGTATCATCAAAACTCGCATCATCATCTTGCAAAACACTCGTATGTATTTCGTCCCCCTAAAGTTTCTCATATATCTAAGCGTGTGTTGGGTTTGTGAGATTAACAGCTTGTGATATTTCAAGTTTTCATTTCCTCGGTATGGCACAAATCATTTTATGTGTAAATCAATGTTGAGGTATTTTTGATCTTTAACGTAGTGAATAGAAATTGCTTCCAAAATGGTGAGTCCTCTGGTTTCCAACGAAAGCCAGAAAAGAGTAACTGATGTCTATGGACTGGCCTAAGATTGCTCACATCCCTAATATCCGAATTAGAGAGCCAAAATTTCAATTTTGTGGGATTTACTATATATACAGCAACTCTTCGCACTCTGAGTAGGTTTGTAGTTGTCTTTTTCAATTTACAATATTTTTTAGTACCGAAACCTATGCTCACACTTTGGTGAATTTTGATGAACATTTAATTTCAGTTTTCATGAATATTTTGCAGGTCTTTTGGCAAATTTGTCTTGTATCAAACCTCAAATGAAAAAGGGCATTGGTATGCAACACAATTTATTTCTGATCTTTAGCGAACAACACCTTAGAGTGTCATATGCCAGATCGAATAAACCAGCAGATAATGACACAAAAAGAAGTAGTCTTTCAATTACTTGATAGAAAAGCAACAAAAATCAGGTGCATTGCTCACGGGCCACTCCAAGCCTTGAATTGGGCACATCAATAAGGATCCTATGGTTTTGTTGTTGCATGTTGGCTATCACATTCAGCACCGAGTTGAGGCCAGGAGGCGACGCGGCCATGGCCAAGCATGTGGTACTACCCGCGGTGCTGTGGATTAGAACGTTATCCGGTGGCAAATGTCATATTCATGCCGGAGAACATGAACGTTATGGTGGGTGCAACGATTGGTACTGAGTAGCATGTATTGAATCCACCGAGGGATGTCACTGTCGCATTGCCTACTCGTCTTCGAAACTCGTCTCTCATTGCTATGTAGGCTGGCATCATTAACCGGGTGCAGACAGTACCTGTAGAAACAGGATTTGGAGAAATTTTTACCATAAGTTGTCTAACACTAACATAATGTTATGCAACATACATTTCAAATCGCTATGCTTTGAGTGGACTGAAATAAATAAATAAATAAATAAAAGAGTAAGATATAAGAATTGATGTCACTTATTTTAGATTGGACCTACATTTTGCAGCAATTATGGAAGACATGGAGCATTTGGTTATTTAGGTGTGAAGCATGGAATCACAGTGACCATTGGGTCTTGACCCACTGGAAGAATTAGCATGAATCTTTTCAATATTATGACCTATTGTTGCTGTCACAAATGTTTATCGTCCTCTTTGTCCACGTTTGAAGGGGGTGAAGTCCCCATTCCACATGCACTTTTAATTATTCCTAATTGGATCACCGTAAAGGGGCGCAACAAAAGCAAAAAGGAAGATGAAGAAAAAAAATTGATGTTGAAAGGCACTAATTACCAGAATCAAAGATGGTCCCTCCGCCAGTTGTGGGATTAAAAGCCAGGGCACTAGGAGGAATATGTACAACTTTCTGCCAACTCTAATCGCAACCAAGTTCACTTGGTAGAGAGACGATCTCCTGGGGTTCTTGAGTAATGGTGTGGTCTTGATCCTGATGGGCTGCCCTGTGGGCCCCAGCCTCAATGACCCAGAAAACTTGACGGACCTGAAGCTAGGTAAGCAATATGAGAATGTGGATGGATTGGTATAGATTATGGGTTTGGGATAAAAGAGATAATGGGCTCCTTCCAAGGCCTAATTGGCCCATTTGGTTTCGGAGGATGGACATCTGTTGCCACGCTGCTCTCAGTTCTTACAAAACGGCATCTTTTTTCATTTTTTTGAAGGATTTCCTTCGTCACAATATCGAGATACAGATTTGGAATAATTTAGACACACGTCACGGGCTTTTGTAATTCAATCTCAATATGAATTTGAACACTCTACAATTAAAAATATAAAATTAATTCCCGTGATAAATGCTACAAATGTAATTTCTTCTCCAAGTTAAAAATGGCATGGGGCTGATATGTATATTGTTTCGGGCATATTCTTTTTGTTTTTTTTTTTTAATATAATATTCTTTTTATAATATTAATTTTATTTATTAATTTTATAAATAATAAATTATATATATATAATATTTTATAGCGTGAGTATAATACTTCTTTTATATAAATTCATTTATAGATCCATTAAGTTGTAAATTAGTAAACGAATGATGATTTTATATTTTATAACTCTTCGTCTATGTAATTCATGTTTTTAGAGATTTCACTGAATAATATTAAAAACTTTTTCAATTATTTTAGATGAAATTGACTTCATCATATGTATATCATCACTATGCAACATTTACACATTGAGAGCTGGTAAGTCACGTGCTAGATCCTCTTACTTTAGAGGGGTCTACCCTCAGTTTTTTTTTCTTTTGTTTTTTCATTTTTTTCACAAGAAAGGAGACTTATGGTTCCTTTCTAGTTGGTGGCCTATGGCCTTCAACTTTCATTGTAACACATTTTGTTTCCTTTCAATTGGCAGTTCCCTCAATCTGCCACATCATTTTTCACACAGTAAGTGATTCCTAAAAACTATAAAAAACAATATAAGTATTACAAAATTATTAGAGATGCAATTATATTATTTTATATTTAACAAAAATATTATTTTCTATTGCCTTGCATTAAATAGAAACGTTTCATAATTTTTCTTAAACACAATTTTTATAATTAAGAACTTGAAATATTAAATTAGAAAGTTTCTTTCTTATCTCTTTTATTTTCTATTCATAAATGTGAAAATATATATATACATCACGTAAAAAAGAAGTATAGAACAAATTCAGACAACTTGAAAACAACAAAGGTAATTAAAAGTTAAGATCTTTGTGATAGTCACTTTCTTTTCTAATCTTTTAGTATAATATATTATCACTTACGTGCATTTTGTCTTGATAATAGAATAATAGAAAACTGACTTGTATTTAATTTAATTATATAATTACATTGGATCCTTGTTGGGGTTTGATGAAACTAAATTAAATAAACAAACTGAATAGTCATAACAATAGACCCTCTAGGCCTTTGGAATCTCTGGGACTTTCCTTGTTTTGCTACAAGATTTTGTCGTTTTAATCAAGCTTTCTGTGATAGGCATGTATTTTTTAAATCCAAAGTGTTAGGCCAGAAAACCAGATGAGATGTCCCCCAAATGGCTAGGTTTAGATTAAAATTCTGTCATTTTGTAGATTATAACACAAGGAGTCTCCTGATGGATGAAAGAATTTGACAAAGTTTCTTGTGATTGTAAATGGGATCAAACTATATATTATGGTCTTTGAAGCTTTGGTAATGTAGTTCTCAAATTTCTGTTTGACTTTTGTTTTGATCTTAAAGCCATTATTTCAAAAGCAATCTCGTGTTGTTTTCTTGGAATTGCATTGAACAATCTAAAGAAATTTTGAATTACTCGAGATTTAATCCAATGGCCATGGGAAATAGGTCTGAGGTCTGTGCCTGCTCTATCAAAACCCCCCAATTCAATTAAGAACGTAAAAAATCTAATGAAGATATCATCTGAAACCTGTTCAATGTGATTGTATAACAAATAAATGCAAAAATTAGGGAAATTCTTGAATTTAAAATCCAAATGAAAGTGAATTATAAATTTAAGGTCCTATTAAAAGTAATGAAGGGTTATTGATCAAATTAAAAATTAAAACAAAGTTAGGACAAAATTATGATTTGAGCCGATCAAAAGGGTATATAACTTTAATTTTGAGGTTTTAGGAAAAATTCAAGATTCTAAAACCCTTTTTCTTCGGTTGCAAGTTCAAATTTCATAATTTAATCAATATTAAGCAGAATATCACGAGGGTTCAGCGCTTTCACTCTACTTTTTTCAAAGGCATCTATGGTTGTTTATCACTCAACATTTAAAATCATGGAGACATTGTCCATCTTGTCGACTTTTTATTTTTATCCTCTTTATGACTATTTCATTTTATGGTTATATATAATTGTATATGTTAATAGAGATATATATGATTTCCTGTATAAATAATGAATCAGCTTATATAACCATTAAGCTAACTTCGTGGCCTCAAATAAAAAACTAACTTTTTTCTTTGGTAACAAAAAAATAAAAAAAAAAAGGGTATTATAAATATATTGGTCATTATACTTGTATTGAGGCCGAGAATTATCTACTACTTCTCTCATTCAACTTCGCTTGTAAAGAGAACTTATTATCCGAACTCCCCTACATCTAAATTACTTATACTGTGGTTTAAGATTATACGCACTGAGTTATGCTTACATGACCAGTGACTGAAATTGAATGACATCCTTGAGCAACGTGAAGGGCGCACCCATCGTTTATCAACTGCCTTAACGAAGAAGAAAAAAAAAAACAGGAAGATGATATTTTTGTGATAGGAGAAAAGTTGAACTTTAAAATAAAATACATTCTCTTTTCTTTTATATTTTGATATAATATATAAACTTTTCTAGAATGTAGCAAAACTTACATTATATTAACTAACAGGTGTATTATAGATGATGCTTGCTAATTTTATTTTTAAAATATATAAGTATAGTAAATTTCTTTTAAAATGAAAAACTATTAAATAAGTAGGTTAAAAAAATATTTTTTTATTATAAATTAATAAATTTATAATTTCTTTTAAAAATTAAATTAACTTTTCTACTATTATTATTTTTTTTTATCAAATATAAATTTATTTTAATTTTAATATTATTTAATTTTAATTTTTTTATATAATTTATATAATTTAAATAATAAAATTTTTAAATTTTAAGAAAAAGTTAAATATATTATATTTAAATTAAAAAATTTAATTTGAATAATTATTTAAATAAATTTAATGTTATTTAAATTTAAAAATTTTCATATAATTTAACTAATAAGTTATTTAAATTTTGAGAAAAAGTAAAATTAGATTAGATTTAAATGGAAGTCATATAATTTAAAAATAATTTAAATGTATTCTAATTTTATTCAAATTTAAAATTTTTTTATATAATTTTCACAATTTAATTAATAAATTACTCAAAATTTAAAAATAAAAAAATTTCATTTTTGAATAAAAAAATCAATTTCAATAGTTATTAAAAGATTAATTAAACTATTAAAACAAAATAGGAAAAAAGTGTATTATAAATATATTGGTCATTATACTTGTGTTGAGGTTGAGAGTCATCCATTGCTTCTCTCATTCAACTTCACTTGTAAAGAGAACTTATTATCAGAACTCTCCTACATCTAAATTACTTATACTATGGTTTAAGATTATACGCACCAAGTTATGCTTTCATGACCAGTGACTGAAATTGAATGACATCCCTGAGCAACGTGAAGGGCGCACCCATCATATATCAGCTACCTCAGCGAAAAATTAAAAAAATAAAAAAAAAAATAAGAAGTTGATATTTTTGTAACAGGAGAAGAGTTGAATTTTAAAATTTTATATATCTTTTCTTTTTCTTTTAAATTTTGATATAACATATAAATTTTTATAAAATTCGACAAGACTCACATTATATTAACTAATAGTTATATTATAAAATGATACTCACTAATTTTACTTTTAAAATATATAAATATAACAAATTTCTTTTAAAAAGAAAGGTCATTGAATAAGTATGTAAAAAAAACAAAAAAAGGTTATTGAAAAAGTAAGTAAAAAAAATCTTACTTTTGTTTAATTATAAATTAATAAATTTAGAATTTTTTTCAAAAATTAAATTAATTTTTTTACTATCATTATTTTTTTTTATCAAATATAAGTTTAAATAAATTTTGATATTATTCAAATTTTTTTTATATAATTTATATAATTTAAATAAAAAGTTTTTTAAATTTTAAGAAAAAGTTAAATATATTATATTTGAATAAAAAATCTAATTTGAATAATTATTTAAATAAATTTCAATATTATTCAAATTTCAAATTTTTCTTATAATTTAAATAATAAATTACTCAAATTTCAAGAAAAGTAAAAATAAATTAGATTTAAATAAAAAACCATATGATTTGAGAATAACTTAAATGTATTCTAATTTTATTCAAATTTAAGATTCTTTTAAGTAATTTTTATAATTTAATTAAAATGTTACTTAAAATTCAAGAATAAATAAAAAGAAAGTCCAATTTGAGTAACTATTTAAATAAGTCATACCATTATTCAAAATTTGAGTTTTCTTTTAATATAATTTACACAATTTAAATAATAAATTATTTAAAATTCAAAGAATAATTACAAAAAGTCATATTTGAATTAAAAAAAAAACTCTTGATTTAAATAACTATTTAAAAATGTGTTATTTAGTTTGACTATCTTTTTAAGGGAACCAAATTAGAAATCTCTCTACAAAATTACATAATTGAAAGAAATTATATAAAATATTATCTATTATACCAAATAAAAATATGATAATAAAAAAGACTAATAGTCTTTAGATCCTTTTTTATTCTTTTTCCTACTAAATATTGCATAAATTTAGTTAGTAGACTTAACCAAAATCAATAATTGATATTGACCACAAATTTCATAACTTGTGTAGACACAGCAGGGGCAAAAAGGGTACTGGAAGGACAGCCAACACAGCCACTGCAAGGCACACAAGCAACGTCATGGCCAGTGTCCATGGCCGTGAGCAAGGCCTGTGGAGGGGTCCCGTTCTTGGCCCTGACGATATAAGTTGGGCTCTGAATAATCTGCCTGCCAGGGCAATTAACAAATAAATGCAAAAACCAAGCAGAGTATTGAATTTAAAATCAAAATGAAAGTGAATTATAAATTTAAGGTCCAATTAAAAATAATAAAGGGTCAGTGATCAAATTAAAAATTAGAATAAAGTTAGGACACAATTATGATTTGGACCAGTCAAAAACGCATATAATTTTAATTTCGAGGTTTTAGGACAAATTCAAGATTCTAAAGTCTTTTTTCTTTGGTTGCAAGTTAGTTTAATCAATATTAAGCAGGAGGGCTCAGCATTTTCACTCTACTCTTTGCAAAGGCATCTATGGCTGATTATGACTCAACATTTAAAATCATGGAAACAATGTCTATCTTGTCGACTTGTTTGTTTAATCCTCTTTTTGACTATTTCATTTTATGATTATATATAATTGTATATGTTAATAGAGATATATACAAGTACCTCATATAAATAATGAATTAGCTTATATAAGTTAATGAATTTATGATTTTTTTAAAAAATTAAATTAACCTTTTTATTATCATTATTTTTCTTATCAAATATAAGTTTATATTAATTTTAATATCATTCAAATTTATTTTTTTTACATAATTTATATAATTTAAATAATAAAATTTTCAAATTTCAAGAAAAAATTAAATATATTATATTTAAATAAAAAATTTAATTTGAATAATTATTTAAATAAATTTTAATATTATTTAAATTTAGATTTTTTCATATAATTTAAATAATAAATTATATAAATTTTAAGAAAAAATAAAAATATATTAAATTTAAATAAAAAATCATATAATTGGAGAATCACTTAAATATATTTTAATTTTATTTCAAATTAAGATATTTTTACGTAATTTTTATAATTAAATTAATAAGTTATTCAAAAATTAAAAATAAATAAAAAAAGAGTTATATTTGAATTAAAAGAAAAAAAAAAGAGTCTAATTTAAGTAGCTACTTAAATAAGTCATACCATTATTCTAAATTTGAGTTTTTTTAATGAAATTTATATAATTTAAATAATAAATTACTCAAAATTTAAGAAAAAAAAAGTCATATTTGAATTAAAAAAATAACTTTCAATTTGAGTAATTATTTAAAATATATTGCTTAATTTAACTTTCTCTTTTAGGGAACCAAATTAAAAATCCCTCTACAAAATTACTTGATTAAAAGAAAATATATAAAATATTATATATTATACTAAACAAAAAAATGATAATAAGAAAGACTAATAGTCTTTAGATTCTTTTTTATTTTTTTCCTACTGAATATTGCATAAATTTAGTTAGTAAATTTAACCAAAATAAATAATTAATGTTGGCCACAAATTTTATAATTTCAAGTAAAATTCATTGGATATATTATAATTTAATTTAAATCAATTTATAAGAAATTATAAATTAAGTTTAGTTTGTTTAGGAATTTATTCCTAACTAAACTCAAATTTTCTATTTAATTCATCTTTTTATTAGTTAATTCAATTATGATATGATTCTAAATATGTCATAATTTTCATTTTTTTTATTGCATTTTGATTTGCAAATCAATTTGTACATATTATATTCTAAATGAAATAATATATTTAGTACAAGACTATAATTAAATTGAGTGAAAAATGTATTCTCAGCCATGTTAATTAACAATTATTTGATTTACAAACACATAAAGAAAGAATTATTGTAGTATTAAGTCTTTGAGCTTATAACTTGATGCTTTTTAGAAGTATACACAAGTGTATGCTGATGGTTCACAATTTTTTCTTTCATATAGGCTAAATTAAGGACCCTATTAATTATTAATCCTTATCCAACTTTCTCTCATCAAGATAAGTGATTATAACTGCTTTAAATTCAATCTAACTAATTTTAAGAGATATAGATAAATGGGTAATTATTTTTTTACTTATCATGTTAAGAAATTAAATATATAGTATTTATCTTTAATCATGATGATCACTTTAAGGATAATTTTAACATTGGCTCACTTGGTTAGCATGATTTGAACTACCCATAATAGTTAGTATAAAATTATAGTTTGCTTAAATAGAAATTTCTATACATTAAACATGGCAATTATGCAACATTATTGGAAACACTTCCTCCCGTGTATCATAATATTAGTGAATTTCTAATCAAGCACTATATTAAGGCAAGATCTTATTGGATAAAAAACCTTTAAGTCTCGAACCATTTAGATCTTAAATAAAATTTATGTCTACAAAATAATTCCTTATTTATAAATGACCAAAGGTCTCCAAAATGCCAAAACATCAAAGAACACAATATGAAATAAAACTCAAATAGAGCTAACAAGTCTTATATACTCAATATGATCCCTATATTACTTAAGTGATTATCTTTTAGTCATAGGATTAGCAACCATAAGTTGAGTACTGATATACTCAATTACGATTATTTGCTCTTTCACATGATCCTTGACAACCAAAAACTTTACATCAATATGTTTGTTTTAGCTTCCACTTTTATTATTCTTTGAAAAAAACACTACAAATGAATTATTACAATGTATCTTTAGTAATATAGAAATAGAATTTACAATTTGTAGTCTTATGATAAAATTCTTTAACCATAAAGCTTATGCAATAATCTCATGACATGCAATGAATTCCACTTTCGTAGTGAAAGAAGTAATAAAGTCTACTTCATGCTCCTTCAGGATACACCACCTATAACAAGTATAAAAATGTATCTAGTAGTAGATTTCTTATTGTTTATACAACCAGTAAAATCAACATATAAATACTTGGTTGCCTTTAAATGGTCAGTGTGTCTGTATTTAAGCCCATAGTTCTTGGCTTTTTATAAATACATCATAACTTTTTAATAGCTTTTTAATGTTTTTGCCCTAAATTACTTTCGTATCTCTCTAACATTCTTATTATAAATACAATGTCAAGTCTAGTATAGACCTATGAATACATAAGTTTACTAATTATTGATACATATGATATGCTTTTCATCTTATCTTGCTATAAGTCATTTTGAGGATATTGTGTAAGACTAAATTTGTTCTTTTTGACTATAAATGCTATAATAGAAAAACATTTTTTTTATATCTTAAATATCTCTAAAACCTTTTCAATGTAAACCTTATGAGAAAGTCCTAACATCTGTTGGAATTTATTTTTATGAATTTCTATGTTAATAACATAACAAACTTCACTCATATTCTCCATTTTAAATTTTAAGAAAGAAAGTTCTTAATCTTATGTAGCAACTCCAAATCATTCTATGCAAGTAGATAATCATCTATATATATGACCTAAATAATATACTTCCTTTCACAAACCTTAAGGTATATACACTGATACATAATATTCTCTATAAAACCATATGAAAACAATATTGTGGAATTTTATATAATACCATTGAGAGGATTGTTTGAATCCATAAATGGATTTCTTAAGCTTGTATACTAAGTAACTACTTTATTAGTAATGAAACCTTCAAATTGATTCATGTATACTTCTAAAACTATAAAGTTTTTTCTTGAAAGTTTCTTTATTAGAGTATTATTTAATGACTTATTAGATTTCATAAATTATTCCTCAATACTTTTCATAATTAAAGCCTATGTTACTTAAAACTGATGTAGGATTTAATGAACATCAAGCTTAAGTGATTAGATCACCCCCCCACTTATCATGAACATCTCATCAATAAGTAAAACCTCATTAATGTCAAGAAACAATGAACCATCACAAAATACAAAATTTTCATGCTTGTGGGTATATGAAATTTTAATTTTATTATCTAATTCAAAATCTTATTGTAATTAATTCAACAAAACAAATACCTCCCTATGAAGCCAAGTAATTTATCTCAAAGAATTAATTGCAACTCTTATATGTCATTTATAATTTAATGATTATATCTTTATATAATTTCTTTGCAAATCACTAATGTCGCAATAATTTATGATGTTGCAACTACTTTTAAATTATTATGATATTCCTTATAATGACATTTATGAGACCAAAACTTGATAAACACATGTTAAATTCCAAAATCAATTTTTGTATATCAAAAAGTCAAAAACAATAAGACAAGCAGACAATTATATCATCAACCATATAAAATTCCTTTTTTTTTTCCCTTATCATTGCAATACTTATCACAAATATAGCTACTGCCTTAGTGGGATCACAATCAATAATCTGATCCTTAGCCATGGTTGGTTCCAAGTTTGGCAAAATCATGTTTGCCACCTTCTTATAATTAATATCACCCACCAATTACATGTACCATCATCACCACACACGACTAAGTAACATATTAATATGGTATAGAAATATGTATTATCATAATCCATCATGACTTAATTTATATGATCCTACAAACACATAAAAGAATGTTATTTTGTTTTGGGTTATCAAGTATTCAATTTTCAAACATGGACACATTTCCCAAGGTTTGGTAAAAACATATTGGTTATTAGAAGAATAACTAATCCTAACTTTCTATAGCCAACATAGTGACAAAGAACAACCTTAACAACCTTTAAAGCTTAGGTACATGGAAATAAAACCACTAAACAATGTTGTGAAAATCTTGGTGATGAGCATAAACTTATCAATCATGTATATTAAAAACACACAAAAGACTTAAATTTACTTAAGGCCATTCATCAAAATGAGTTGTAATCAGAAGCATACATTGATAGTTCACATGATTCCCTTTTATAGGTTAAGTTAGGGACCTGATTAATTATTGATCCTTATTTAAATTCATCCTTTCAAGGTAAGTGACTATAACATCGACAAGTGCCTTGAGAAAAATTATATTTTTTTTTAACAACCCACTTACCCTATAATAAAAAGATTTTCTCTATTATTTTATTTTTAAAATTTTTATTAATATTTGTGTGAATTTTTAAAATTGATTTAAAATTTAATAAAAAACTTGATCCTTTATTATTATTTTTTTTTTTGAAAAAAGCTCTTTATTTTGTTGTCACGTGGCACACCAGATATCCCGGGACATGTTATGCTCTTCTAATAGTTAGATTATACCTTGGACTGAGGTATTTTCAGGGTGGATAGAATGTTAAATAGAATATATATTTTTTTTCTCAAGGCACTTGATATCTTTAAATTTCTTGACCTTGTTATCAATCATAGCATCCCAAATTGGAAAATTTAATTCAATCTTTATTAATATATTGATTGATAGAATTATTGTATAAAATTATATATTTTTTAGAGGGTAAATTTTATAAACTTTTATTTAGTATAATGACAAAATGATTAAATTGAAGTAAAATTAAAATTGACTAACAAAAATAAAAACATGTAGTAAGTTTAACAACTAAAAATGTAAATCACCCTAAAATTAGCATATGCCCTTCACTATATTTAGCTTTTCATTATCAGTCCATTTATTTGTTCTTTGCTTATTAGTTTTACTTCTCTAAGTTACAATTACTTGTTGGCCTAGGAGAAGGTGTTGAAGTTAGTGATTTCCATCTTTTCCTACATCTTGCTTTTCTTTCTCCCCACTTGCTTTTCTATTTTTTATCTGACCATGAAGGCACAAGTACTGTATCTGTCTTGCATAAATAACGTTGGCTACAAGCTTCACCCATATCCTGTAACATGCTTATCCAAGCTCATGAGAATGAAGGTATATTCAACGACCTTAATTATTAGCAAATTGTATAAGGTTGTTAACATAATCTAAATAATGAAAGATGCATCTGGCTATGTTTTTCTTTCTTTAATCTTTATCTATAGGAGTCCGACGTGGTTTTTCTTTGCAATGCCTGTGGTCTTCACACTTGTACTGATGAAGGTGGAAACAAGTTATTACCCACCAAGCAAACAACTTTTTATTCTCCCAAGGAAGGATTTCAAAACTATAAATTTTTGGGTTTAGAGGAATTTGAGAGTTCACACAGGACTACGTGATTATTATTATTATTATTATTGTTTCCAAATTAGTTGTCTTTTTGGTTTTGTGGCTTTTCAATAACCTTGACTTCAAAATGAGGTCATTTCTGTCTATTCCTTGTAATTATGTTGTAAAAAGAAGGATATATGTTGTTTGTTAGCAACTTTGCTATAAACTTACTTTCATGATGGTGAAATTAGCACCACTTTGTGATGAAAGTCCATGTTTGGATTTATAGCATAGCAATGTCCTTATTAGGTTTACAGATATAACTTCTCAACTTTGGAATATCATGCTCAATTATTGAGTTAATTACCTTAGAAAACCCTTAAGTTTAGAAATAATTTGCAATTTAAATAATAATATTCCTTTTGCAGTATAAGAAATCATATTTAAAATTTTATAATCTAGTAATCTTTAAATTTTTAATTTGAAAGTTATGTACTATCATTTAGAACAAAAATGATATATAATTAAAATTGATCCTTTTGTGCTTTTTTTAGGGGGGTCATGCCATGACTAGCCCTTTGTCGACTATCATCTATATTAGTTACTATAAAAATAACTATTGAAAAAAAATTACAAAATATTTAAAAATACCAAATTTAAAACATTAGAATTGAATTAAAATATTTTAAACCTTAAAGTTGAACTATATAAACCCTACTTGTTGGTTTTTCAATCATCCAAACCTCAAGAAATCAAACTTCCCTTCATCGCTTTTGGCGAAGCTACGGCAACCCCAGTCTTCTCCAACCTACTTAAATAACTTACACAACATAATCTATTAAAACAAGCAATCTTTACTCCTTTGTTTGTTGTGGGTTATGGATTAACACAAACTCTATATTATAGGCTTAAGGTGCATTTGATAAAATTATATGGTGTGAGATAGAAGTGTAAAAATTTGATCTAACCTAACGGATGGATTCAAACCCAATGGATCAAAAAAAATTGGGTTTGAACTTGTTCTAAAAATAATTTAACCTAAATTCATCTAAACTAAAAATAATCAAAAAAATTTATGATTAAATCTTACTAGACTCCAATGACTTGACCTTTTCTTTTCTTCTAAAAAGAAGAAAAATAAGTAAAATAAAAGATTATAATTTACTTTTTATTTTTTATTTTTGGTTTGTAAAAATCATGAATCAAAATTTGGATTTAAAACTAAAATTATAATACTTAAATCATAAATTTTAGATATAAAATGCAAATACTTACTATTTTTATTATAAATTTTATGAATATTTATTTATAAAAATAAAATAATTTTATAATTTAATATTTTTTTATATTTTTAGTATTTATTTTGTATATATACATAGTAATTTATTTTTATATATATTATACAAATATATATTGTATTTAATTTATATAAATTTTAATTTATTACGTATATTTAATTATTTAATATTAATATAATTTTATATAATTATTTATTTTTTTTATATTTATAATATTTTAAAAATTTTATATGTATATAAATATACATACTTATATATCTATATATGCTTGTTATAAATAATATATATATATATATAATAAATAATATACTTATAGATATTTAATAATAATTAATATATTAAAATAATAAATAAATAATAATATATTTTAATTTATTGTAATATAATAAACAAGCGAGTCAACATACAATTGAAATCAAGAGATAAAAGAAAAATTATTAAGTAAATAAAAAATTATATATTTTTAAAATAAATTGATATATAAATAATAATAATAATAATAATAATATGTACAAATATTATAATATTTAATAAAATAAAATTTTAGTGAAAAATTAAAAAAATTATATTTCTTAAATAGTAATTTATTGAGTTATAAATTAATATGAACTCAAGTGATTAGAACCCAAAACACCTTAAATTTAATTTAATTTATAAGTAATTTAACTTAATAATACTTTTAATATAAGATAAATTAGTTTTATTTTATTATATTATTTATTTAATAAATTATTTAAATAAAATAATATGAGATTATTATTTCATATTTATGAATTAACATTATCTTATTTATTTCTATAAGCTAAACTTACTTAAAACTTGATTTACACATATTTTCCAAAACATTTATATATATATATATATATATATATATATAATATAATTATATTGTATCTAATTATATTTATCACCTATTATTTTTTCATTCTTTGACAGATATGGGTGAAAGGGTGAAAGAAACTTTTGTATTACCTTATCCTAATGACTAACATAACAAAAATTTTTGGTCACTCAACACAATTTTTTTTTTTTTGTCAAAGGATTAAGTTTTAAAAATTATATAATAAGACATTTTAAAAAAAGCCTTATTTACAATGCCAAGAAAATTAGTGTTTCACCCTATGCTTAGAAAAACTAATTTACACCAGCTCGTTTGGCTCCCAAAAGTGGAAAATGCATCTTGTTTTCATTAAATTCTGATTTCACCCCTTTTTAGCCCATTTGAACCTTAGACCCTTGAAATTGAGTTCAAACATTGATTTAGCCCAACACGTGACTCCAATACCAAGCAAGAAAAAACCCAACACCAGTTCATAAGACTTCGAGTCTTTGAATTAGAAGAAATCCTCGTACCCAATGAGCCTCAACTTCATAATCAAATTAATTAAACTCATCTTCTTGTTACACATTTTTTATTGTTGCACATTCAAGTTTTATTGGCACCAAACTGTTAGAAAATCAATTCTGACACCAGACGAATAAAAAGAAAATTACTTTGCCAATCCAAGAAAGTAATTCCCATTATGATATCCAAGCTAAATTTAACCATCCAAGATAGTTGCTTGTATCTATAATCCCATATATGAAATCCAAGAAAGTAATTCTTATTATGATATCTAAGCTGAATTTAACCAACCAAGCTACTGGGACCTCGCTTATATCTATAATCCCATCTACCCCAGGTTGCATTATACTTTAGGTGATTAGTCTTCCACCAAAATTCCATTATCAGCTACTTGTCCAGGAATATCACAAAATTCATCTAACATAAATATTTAAAGCATGACATGAAGCTTTAAAATTTTAGAACATTGGTTAGTTCAATCTGACAAACTTATTTTTTCAAGCTTCATGGTAGCATCTACATGATAGCCTATAATCACCAATGACATAAATGAACCTTGTAATTTGGTCATAGGTCTACCATGGTTTAAGTGATGAAGCATGTATCAACATTACAAAGCACCTTTTAGCTCTCTAAATAATGTTGGATGCAAAAATGCATGTTAAGTGACGTTGGGACCACATTTTTACCTATTAGAACCAGGTCAAAAACTGAATAAAAATAGTTTGATTTCAAGGATAGCAACAAAGTGCCCATCTTTCCATCATCAGCAAGAGGATACAGTTCCAACCAACACAAGTAACTCTAGAAACAAACTTACATGCTCAGCAATGTCACAGCAAAAAATAGAATGATTGTCAATCCAAAATAGAACCCAATAATAGCCATGAAAGCATAGAAAGAGCTAATTAATTAGATATAATAAATTGACTAGATATCAATGGCAAAAATTTTTTCACACATTACATACCTTCCCTTGACTATCAAATTTGAATTTCTTACTAAACCATGACAACCCCCTGTCTACAAAAGGTGCAAGTGCAATGGCCTTAACCAAATTGAATGTGTTTAACATGAAGAGTCTATTCACAACATAAAAGCAATGCAATAATAACTAGATATGGAAAGGAATCATGCCTTTGAGGAACAAATAGTAATTATCAAAAATGAAAAGGACACACATTTGGCTCATTTGTAAATAAGTTCCAAGAATAAACAAGAGATCTAGCCCCCAAAAATTTCTTTTAAATTAGTCCAATAACAAGGTGCCTTATATTTTCAATATAATATAATAGGATATAAGGTGCTTGTTCTCATGCTAACAAAGCTACACGAATGCTTATGACTTATTTGCATCAGATGCTAAATTAGTAAGTACATAATCGACTACAAATTGTAACATTTGTCAATCCATGACAAACAAAAGGAAAATTATCCAAATATGACAAAAGAATTCTATGAGTTGTTAGCTAAATTCTTTGAGAAATGAATGAATTTTGTTATTACAGAAAATGGGAACAGCAAGCTAGCAGAAAGCTACCCCTACTATATGCCATAATAAGTCTTATTTAGAATTCCTAATTTCTAGATACAAGAACAGGTGAAAACCAAGCTACAAAAACTAACCTTATACTATTATCTTGACATATGAAAACCAATTTCCACATGTACAAGAGATATGCTTTTGAAGCAAGAAGCAATTATTTCTACATACCAAAGCATACCTTACAAAAAAGTCATAAGAGTCTAGACATTTGAAATCCAATTTCCATCCAGCATGCTTACTAGAAAACCTACAATTCAAGGCATTTCATTCATCTTTGTTCTTACATTTTACTTCTTAAATAGCTGTTTGAAGGTTACCTTTGATTTCTTAAACATTCATCTTCTTTATCTTTCTCAGCTAATCTATACTTCGCACAAACATTCATGTATGGGCATGCAACACATTTAAATGGCAATTCCTTTTGGCCAATACAAAGCATATCTTCTCTAAAAACATCCTAGTCTATAAGGCTCCTACATTATGAAGTTTAGGAAAGGGTTGTACTAAATTTCCTTTCATCCACCCATTGTTTCAATGGGACCTCTTGTTATCCATTAGGCAATTCATCCACACATGTTGAAAGCCATTTACCCTCTTGGGATTTTTTGGTGGGGAGAGGATGGGTGAACCCATAAACCTTCTTTCAGTAACTTGTCCTTAAAACTGCTTTCTTTACTCCATAGAGAACCACCAACTTAGATCGTTTGTGTTCAATTCTTTTACTCCTCTTCCATCTCTTGTTAATAAAGACATTAAGAATAACAAAAACAACAATAATAATCAAAATTATTCTTTCATAATTGCATTAGTAAATTATCAGCATAATCTGTGCAATCTTGGTCAAAGGACTTATTATGAATAAATAAAGCTAGTTTTGAATAAGTAAATTATCAAGTAAGACATAAAACCTAAAATTATGAAGACTTGATTCATTTGGAGCTCACCCTCTAGCTCTTGCAAGCTTAGTAACTTGACTCTCAGTCCAGACCATGGCCATTTCTTTGAAAAATCTGCAAATAACTTAACTGTATCTTATCATTTCATATTTTCATAGTCTCACCAGCATTTGGGAGAGATGTTATTACCTTTCAATAGCAGCCAGAAAACCCATTTTTCTAGGTGCAGGAGAAACATAAAACCTATTAAGAAAGTGAAGCTGCCTTACTTTGATGGCTATAGGATGTAAACCCAAAAGAAATAGATGTCAACACTGTTAATGAACACAACACAGAGAAAACAATACCAACACAACAAAATCACATTCCTAATCGCAAGGTTTTGAAATAAAAAGAAATGAATAACAAAAGATAGACAGAAAGCATAACTACCAATGGCCCTATCAATTGAAGGTTAGGCAGCTCAACTGTGGCCATGGCCCTATCAACAAATGGTTAATCAGTTCAAATGAGGATTCACTAAGACAATACATGACATAAGAGAAAGGTTATCGAATAACACACCAGCATGCCATAACTAGGGCAAAACATGCATATAAACAAGGTAAAAGGAAATACATCAATGAAAATGAAGTAGCAACCAAAGTTGGCAAATAGGAATATTTAAGTACAAATATAAGGCATAGAAGTAGAACACAACAAACTTGCAACATTTTTCCATACTTGGTATTGGTTCTTTACCCAAAATTTCTATATCAAATAATTGTTCATCAGCAATTAAGTTGCGTACCAAAAGTAGTAGAAGTAAATCAAGAGTTAATAACACATTTGAAGCTTGTCTATGTTTGTTGGTGGAGACATATATAACCAATTTGGAAAATTCTCTCTCACCACACAAGGAGGAATGTTGGAATGTAGTAGGCAGTATTCAAAAGCCCATAGGACAAGATTCTAGAAATTCCATATCTCTTCAGTCTCTTCAATATCCTGGCAAGTTATACAAATAAAAATAAGAAATAAAATAATCCATGAATGTAATGCAAACCTAAAACACAATAGACATTATACAAGCATTCTGAATCACACTTTTATTTTCTTCTGATCTTTGCTACAATTTCATCTGCTTTAGAAGTCACATGAACATTCACCTAAATCATATGTATCTCTAGAGGACAAAAATGTTTAGGTGGTATATATCTACATGTTTTCAACTTGAAGTCCCTACAAAATGAATGGCGATATATTCCACAGAGATAAAATATCTATATTTTTTTGTAAGCATCTACAAAGTGGAAATAACCATAGGTGCATGCTTCTGTGCACCTAGTCAAAAAGATAAACAAACAAAGGAACTGTTTCATGCCCATAACAGAAAATATCATTTTGGCAACGATTGGAATCATGTCAAGGTAAGCAGTAAGCACTCATTAGGCATGAATGATCTGTGACTAGTTTCATTCTCTTCCACTGAACCTAAAAAAGGTAGAGAAAAGGGAATAAAAATATGAGCAAGCAATGGAATACATGCCATCCAAAGTATTTTTACAGCTAAAAATGTATCCGTGTAAGGATGAACATGTATAGATGAGATATTCCTAGCTAATCTAACTGAAAAACCACCATACCTTCATTGTTAAGGGTCCTTTTGTTAGAATCTGACAAACCATAAGCCTAGGCTTAAGACCAAAAAGCAAACTTCAGCACAATTAAAATCAAATAGTTGATGTTGGTGATAGTTAAGCAAAGACATATCAGAAAATGGCTACACAAATATGTTTACTTGCTCTAAACAGAGAAAATCAAGCATGGAAATAACACATGGGAACAATAGCTACATAAGTATGCTTACTTACTCTTAAGGAAAGAACATCACCTATGATGTACCTCTATTCTGTCAAACCGAATTCCCTATTTCCTCTATTGACAACTCATTTCTCCCTCTCTCTCTTCTTTTTTTTTACTTTTACCATTCATGGCAATTTTAATTAATTCTTATTATTGCTACTAACAAGTAAACCCAAAAGTGGAACAATTGGGAGTTCAAGTCTTGTACTTGGAATTGCAAGACATGAACCTGACACTTAGTAAGTTGGTTCCAAACATCATTAAGGTAACGAGAAAATGCAAGATTAGTACAAAGCAAATAAAAAAAAGAAAATGCTATATTCCAATAACATAATTTATAATTCATCAATTGGTTTAATTTAGTGCACCCCATTAACCAAATCTTCGTACTCTCATTTTCTTTTTACCCCCTTCTATCTAGTACCTGATAAACACGAACCTGTCTACCACCCGCCCGATGTAAACCTTGATTTGAAATCATAGAAAAGAATTAAACACATAACAATAGATGCAGTTATGAGATTATGAATATATTTTGAATAAAAAAATATCCCCAAAATAAAAATAAATAAATGAAAAAGGCTATCCTATACTTGGAGTTGGGGCTGAAATCCATACTTAGCACTTGCATTAACAACATGCAAGGGATTATTTATTAGCTTAAAACCCCAAAAAAGAAAATAATAAAAAAAAGAAAACCTTCGAAAAGTATAGAATCTGCTTAAATTTACAAGCCATTAGTGTAAATAAAGGGGGCCAAATTCACCCACTCATAGGTATAAAAATTATAGTTTTTACAGATTTTTGTATCGCTTTGTGGCAACAAAAATTCTTAAACTAAAAAGGAAAAACAGATAAAAGAAACTAAAATAGATAGATAAAATAAAACTCACATTGTCTTCGCTGTTGATTGAGCAAAATTGGGGAGAGAGTTTCCAACTTGTTGAAAACTTTTTAGGGCATTTCGAGTAATGGTGCTTTATTCGAAGGGATGGCCGCCCGCTTTTTGGACAAATAAGCCATGTGCTATTTGCTAGGGGTCAACTCAGCTACCTTTTGCTCCATTGAACTTTGGTCTATTTCTGTTGTTGTTTTGTCCCTCTCTGTGTTTTTTTCTTTTTATTTTCCATGATCACTTGCGTTTTTGTCCTCTTCTTTTTCATTGGGAAGCGTTGTGATTGACGGTAATTAGAATCATGTCGCGGAAATTTCTCATTAATATTACTCTTTTGAGTTTTGACTATTAATTGGCGTGTGGGGTGCGCGAATGGTAGATTTCGAGTGACCGAAGCAGTTACGTAGGTTACACCTTACAAATTTCCACAGCCACGGGTCGAAGTCACGGGGCAATTTCTGGGTTAGACGGCCGTCATTAGATTCGGATGGAGTTGGAAATCTTGGCTACGCGGATACGTGGGGGCCACTCCGTGCTAGCCTTTATTACATAACATTATTGACAAAAGGATACACCCACGCGAACGGTTGACTCAAACGCCCACCGCCCGCTCTCTTGGCCTGAAAAACTGTGTTCCTTTTGGATTCACGGTCAGGATCGAGGACAAGTTTCGCTTGCTGAACAAATCATCATGTTATTTCTTCGGTGGCTCCCAGTCCCAACGGTGCCCCTTCTGAGATATGTTAAAAATTAATGAATTCAACTAAATAAAAATTAAAGATTATTTATATCTTATTTTAAAAAATTCTCTTTATTATATATTAAAAATAATAGATTAAATAAAAAGTTAAATTAATCAATTTTTATAAATTTTACAATTTAAGAATATATAAATTATGATATGATTACTAAAATATCAAAAATTTATATGTTCTGCCTCAAATGTAGATAATTTTTATTTATTATAAGAGATTTATTAGTATATAAATAAATTATTTTTTTATTTTATAAATTTATTTTTTAAAAAAATTAAAAATTAAAAATTTTATTTTATTAAATATTATTTTATTTTTTAAAAATTTGATGTATAGTATTTTATTTTATTTTTTTATAAATTTCTCTTATTTAAATAATTTTAATCAAGTATATAATTAATAAATTTATATATTTAGTTTCTTTTATTATCTCAAAAATGAAAAAATTAGTTGAAAATTATGTATTAAAAATTTTAAATTATTAATTTATAATTTTTAGAAAATAAATAATTATAATAAAAAAATCTAAATATTATATTAGTTAACAACAACCTAAATAATTGATTAAAAACTCATAGAATTTTAATATCCTTAATTTTCCTTTTATTATATTAATTTACAACACATTATATTACTTCTTATTTATAAGATATAAAATCAATTAACTCTACTTAATTTCTCAATGTAGTAAGCCACTAGCTTAACAAATCTCTACCTTGAATCAAGTCTCACATGTAACCACAGTAATAATGCTCTACCTTCTTCATAAACTCTCAAATCATCATAGCATGCCAATTAATTCCAAGCATTGCTTGAACTTAACAAGTGGAAAAGGCTTTGTAAGCATGTTTATAGGATTGTTTCTAGTACTAATTTTATAAATTGAAACCTTTCTCTCAACAATTATCTCCTGAATGAAGTGATATCTCACGTCAATATACTTTGTTCTCTCATAATACATTTAATCCTTAGTCAAGTATTGCACTTTAACTATCATAATAAATGGTAACAACATCTTAACACATACTAAGCTCACCATACAAGCCTTTTAACCATAAGGCTTTTTTGATTACCTCAGTCATTATCATGTATTCTACCTCAGTAATAAACAAAACAACAAAATGTTGCAGAATAGCTTTCCAACTAACAGTAGAACCAATAACACAAAATAAATAACCTATAAGAGATCTTCTTCTATCAAGATCAATGACATAGTCAAAATCAACAAAACCAACTAATGCATTTAAATTTTTACCAAATTCCAAACATGTGTCAGAAGTACCTCACAAGTATTTGAGAATGTATTTCACCACTTGCCAATGTGATTTGCCTAGAGAAGACATATACCTGCCAACCACATTAATTACTTGTAAAATATCTAGATGTTTACAAACCATCACATACATAAGATTGTCGACAACACTCGAGTATGAAACTCTTTCCATATACCTCTTCTCTTTATTTGACTGTGGTGACTAAGTAGCTAATAATTTAAAATGACTAGCAATGAGAGTATTGATAAGTTTGACATTTTTCTTACCAAATTGTTATAAGACCTTCTCAACATAATTCTTCTGAGTCAAATATAACGTATTATCTTCACAGTTCCTTCTAATTTCCATACCAAAAATCTTATTTGCTGCTCTTAAGTCTTTTATTTCAAATTTACCATTTAAAAGCACTTTCAAAGTGTGAATCTCTGACAAATTCTTAGCAATAATGAGTATGTTGTCGACATAAAGCAACAAGTAAATGAATGAGCCATCATATAATTTTTAAAAGTAAACGTGACTATCATGCATACTCCTGGAGTAACCATAACCCAATATAAAGAAATCGAATCTCTTATACCATTGTCTTGGAGACTACTTTAATCCATACAATGATTTCTTCAACAAACAAATATGGTTTTCCTTACCTTCAACTTCAAAACCTTGGGACTACTTCATGTATATTCGCTCCTCATGCTTACCATGTAAAAAAGCTATCTTAACATCCAGTTACTCTAACTCTAAATCATACATGGCCACCAAAGCAAGAAATACATATATCAAACTATGTTTAACAACAAGTGAGAAAATATCATTAAAGTCAACACCTTGTACTTGATTAAAGTCTTTTGCAACCAAACATGCTTTGTACCTTGCATCTTCAACCCCTAATATACCTTCTTTCCTTTTAAAGACCCATTTGTAATCAATGATTCTCTTTTCTGAAGGTGACTTCACAAAAACCCATGTGTAATTCTTATGGAGAGATTATTTTTCTTCATTCATTGCAACCAACCACCTAGATGAGTCAACACCTAAAATTACTTTTAAATATGTAGATGGCTCACCATTTTCACTAGTCTTCTATGCAATTGAAATAGTATAAGTAATATAGTCATTATATCTTTGTGGCTGTCGAATCTCTTTAAGTTGACTTAATTGTCTTAAATAAATTAAATTATAAATATCTATTAATTATTGATAAGTGACCTATTTGATGAATCTAGCAAAAACTAAAAAGGGAAAAAAGAAAATTGGCCATTACTAATTAGATACTTTGATGGGGCACTCGAAGTTTATGATTTACCCTATTTTCATTGTTTTTCGATAAATTATGTTCACTAAACATTTTGTTACTCTTGGTTAGGTAGGGGGAGATGGGAAAACTTGACAACCAAGTCAGGTATAGGTGTTGGTCGGTTTGGACAGACTTTCGTTGACAATTCCCACTTGCCACTGCCCCTGTGTTTCACTTTCACACCTATTTTACATTTTTTATTGTATATTGACTTTCCACAAGTTTTTTTGTTTTTTTTGGGTACAGCAAGTGTTTCATTGTTCTTTGTAAGGTCAGGATGGGCCACCAACAAGTTCCTTGAAGCTTCCCATTTGAATAATTTTTCTCCCTTCTTCAAGAAGTCAACCAGTCAACATCTCAGTCACTATCTATGCAAAAATATGGCCATGGTGGCACATTCATATGTACATATGTATGTATGTGATTTATGCATGTTGGTGTGTTTATGTGAGCATTTGGATGGTGCCTAGTGGATTTGGATGTCATATTAAAGACCATGCTATGTGTACATATCTTTATCATTGAAACCTAAGCCTTCAAGACATATCTTACATAATTTGTAAGTTCTTTTCTTTTTTTTTTATGTGTTTTAATTTGAATTCAATAATTTTTCAAAATGAAATACTTATAAAAGTATTAAAAAAAATAAAACTAATTTTTTAAAAGAGATTACATATCAAATTATTGATGATGATTATGTTGATCATCAAAGAAAACTTGTGTTTTATAGTTTAGATTTTTCAAACTTTGGTTCAATTTAAAATATATAATGGGGTCATTTGTAGCCTCATCTGTCTTAACTTTGATACAACCAATTTTCTCTCAATTAGAATCTTTAACTAATGGGGCCACTTTATAAATGTAATGGGGCCACTATAATTAATGAACATATTTAATTAACTTTTGTTATAATTTGATTAGATGTAATATAAGTCATTTTTATATCTTAAATCTATATATCAAAAGTACTATAAAATGTGATGCAACATCTTATTTCACACATACCTTTAGTTGTCAAGGGGCCCTTCTCATCCTTTCAACCTTGGAATAAGATTCTTTCTACATATGCTTTTGACAATACATGTGCAAAAGTATTATAAAAATTAAAGCATTTCCAAAATTTCTTATCAAATGAGAGGAAAACTTTAAGTAAATTTGGATGAACTTTCTTGAATTCTCGTCGTCCACACATATCATATCATTTATATTTTATTTTCTCTCATCCAAAAAGAAAAGAAAGTTAATATCTATGTACATCTATGAGAATAATTTTATTTCTTTATACATGTATGATATAGATGTATATGATGATTATTTTATTATATAACATTTCAATATAAATAATCACGCATATTATTTTATTAAAAAAATAAAAAAAATAATATTGATAAAAATATATTGAATTTTGAAAAAAAAAAGTATTTTGCATTTTTATAAATTTCAATCACCACCTCACTTTAACTCTTTTATAATAGAATTTAATTTAATAATATCATTTATGACATATCAATAATATGTCAAATTTAAATTTTATATCATATCAAATTATTTTTTTTAAAAAAGTCAATGTTGTATAAAAATTTAAATTTTAATCAAATTTATAATCTAATAAATATTTACCATCAAATTTTTATCTCCCATAATATAAATATTTTTTAAAATAATAATAATAAATAATAATTATATAATATATATATATATATATATATATATATATATAATCTTTTTATTTTAAAATATTTTTACTTTTTATCTAAAAAATTTTTTTGAATACTTTAGGTCAATTATTGTTGATATTATTACTCATTTAAATTAATTTTTTTATTTCTTTTATAGATATGAGATTAAATAAATTTAATTATTTTAAAAAATAAATTAAATTATAATTTTATTTATTTATTTATAAATGACATGTTAAATGTCTAGAGAAAAAACTAAAATAAAAAAAATAGCAAGATTAGATATTTTGATAGGCACTCAAGTTTATGATTTACTCTATTTTCATTATTTTGGATAAATTATATTTACTAAATATTTTGTTACTCTTGGTTAGGTTGGGGAGAGATGGGAGAACCCGACAACCAAGTCAGAAAAAGGTGATGGTCGGTTTGGACGGACTTTCATTGATGATGTCCATGTGTTTCACTTCCACACCTATTTTATATTTTTATTATATGTCGATTTTATGCCGGTATTTCTTTTTTTTGGGGGGGTACAGCAAGTATTTCTTATTTGTTAATTGTTCTTCGTAGGGTGGGGGTGGGCGTGGGGGTGGGGTGGGCCACGTACATGTTCCTGGAAACTTCCCATTTGATTAATTTTTTCCTTCCTCCGAGAAGTTGACCGGTCAACATCTCAACTACTCTCTATACAAAAATATGGCCGTGGTGGCACATACGTATGTATGTATGTAATATATGCGTGTTGGTGTGTGGATTGTGCTTAGTAGAATGCAATATTAAAGACCATGCTGCGTGTACATAACTTCATCATCGAAACCTAACCTCCCCTTATCCCAAAAATTCTCAGATACATCTTACTGCACCTAAGCCTCTGAGATCGCCTCCTACTGTCACTTCAAACACAACTACAGTTCCTTGCTTTTCAACTTGCATCCAACAGCGACATGGCAGAAGGATTACTCTTCAGTGTTGCAGAGGGAATTCTTGGAAAATTAGGCTACTTTGCTCTTAAAGAGATTGGACTGTGGTGGGGTGTCAAAGATGAGATTGAATCGCTGCGCCTCACAGTTCTCGGTGTCAAGGTCGTGCTTCTTGATGCAGAAGACCGGCAAGCACGAGGGGATGACCCAGTCAGGGATTGGCTCGGTGAGCTGAAAGAAGTCATGTACGATGCAGAGGACTTGGTGGATGACTTTTCCACAGAAGTTCTAAGGCGACAAGTGACAAATGAGGTACGCCTTTTCTTTTCAAGTTCAAACCGGCTTGCATATGGCCTTAAGATGGGTCACAAAATCAGGGCAATTCGGAAGAGACTGGATGCTGTTATGAGTGTCGGTGAGCAGTTTAAGTTTCAGCAACGTCTTGTTGACATGTCAACATTGATGGCTAAGAAAAGAGAGCCAACACACTCCTCTCCCCCTAACGTAGTTGTTGGCAGAGAAATTGAAAAGAACGAGATTAAAGAACTTCTTTTGTCAGATAACTACGAGACTAATGTGACTGTGATTTCAATAGTTGGAATTGGAGGAATGGGAAAGACTACGTTGGCTCAGCTCACATACAACGATGAGTACGTAAAGTCGCGGTTTGATCTGAAATTATGGGTCTGTGTTTCTGAAGATTTCAATCTAAAACTAATAATCGAAAAAATTTTAGAATCATTGATCGGGAGTAAGCCTAACATAAGCGAGCTGGATCCATTAAAAAATTTTCTTCATCAAAAAATTAATGGAAAAAGATATTTACTTGTATTAGATGATATTTGGAATGAAGATTTTCAAAAGTGGTGTTCCTTGACAGATTTGTTAATGGGTGGTTTAAAAGGAAGCCGAATATTAATAACCACGCGATCTAAGAAGGTTGCAGAGATTGCAAGCCCACTGCCACGAACACAATATGAAGTAAGGGGCTTATCTGACAAGGAATCTTGGCCTTTGTTTGCTCAAATGGCCTTCAAACGAGTCATGGAGTACGCGCCACCAACACGAGACCACGAAGCAATTGGGAAGGAAATTGTTGCAAAGTGTAAGGGAGTTCTGCTGGCAATAATAGCAATTGGGCGTACCATGTATTTCAAAGTACGTATAGGTGAATGGGAATCCTTCATAAGTAAGGAACTGGCAATGATAGATCAAGGGGAAACCAGTGTCATGTCAGTCCTTAAGTTGAGTTATGATGTTCTTCCTTTACATCTGAAACACTGTTTTGCTTATTGTAGATTGTTTCCTAAAGATTATGAAATTCATGTTGACATATTGATAGATCTTTGGATGGCGCAAGGGTTTATTAAGTCATCGGATCCAACTCAGTGCCTCGAAGATAGTGGTCGGGAGTGTTTCATGGATCTCCTGTGGAGGTCTTTCTTCCAAGATGTGTCCGAAGATGACTTGGGGAATATAACAAGTTGCAAAATGCATGACCTAATGCACGATCTTGCTTCCTCAGTAGCTGGAGCTGGAAGTGTCTGTATGTCAATTTCAAACTCGAGAGAAGTTAGTGAGAAAACTCAACATCTCTCAGTTGACTGTTCCACAAGGATAAGGAGAGACGGTGACAATTGGCAAGTTCCAGTATCTGTACTTGAAGCCAAACGTCTGCGGACATTTCTCGCACCACAGCCAAAGTATTTTGGAGTTGGAGATTACCTTAAAATAGGCGAAGGGCAATGCCATGCAATTTTTTGTAATTTACGGCGTTTACGGCAGGTGGATCTGGGTGTTAACACAGTGCCCAATTCCATTGGTAAATTGAAGCAGTTAAGGTATTTTGATTTATCGGGTAATAAAGAGATCAAGATGCTGCCCCGTTCAATTATTAGATTACAAAATTTGCAAGTGCTCAAACTAAAAGGATGTAACGAGCTCAGACAATTGCCCAAGAATATCAAAAAGCTGTTCAGTCTCAAGAAACTTGACATCAGTTATTGTCCTAATTTGACTCATATGCCACGTGGGATTGGACAGTTGACTTCGCTGGAGAGATTAACGCCTACAAGTGAAAACTCGAATCGGAAGAGTGGAGGACTGGGTGAATTACATGACTTGAACAAGTTGGGAGGAAGTCTACGGATTGAGAATTTGCCGCATCGTGGGAATGGAAAAGGCAATCAGAAGGGTACTACTCCTCCCACTGACGCCAATTTGAGTGAGAAGCCACGTCTCCAGAAGTTGGAATTAAGATGGGCGCGATTGGATGGTGACGATGATACTGATTTTAATGAAGATGACGTGTCATTGGAAGCTGTACGGCCACATCCAAATTTGAAATCATTAAGACTGGAGCTTTACGGAGGAATAAATTTTGCCACCTGGCTTTCTTCCCTCACGAATCTGGTCGGGCTTGAGTTGTTTCACTGCCCGAAATTCCGAAGTTTTCCGGCATTGGATCAACTCCCTTTGCTAAAAGAAATAATGATCGATGGATTAACTGATCTGGAATACATAGATATAAGTATTTGTTCTGTGGTGGGAGGACGAGGAGGAGGAACAGATATCTGTAGCAGCAGCAGTAACAACAATAGCATGATCTCCTTCTTCCCTTCCCTTGAGTCCCTCCATCTCTCGCGGTGTCCCAATCTGAAGGGATGGCGGCCATCAGCACCGTCATCTTGGCTTCCCCAATTTCAGCGTCTTTTGGGGCTGGTGATTGTCTCGTGCCCAAACCTGACTTCAATGCCACCGTTATACCCATCCTTGAAAAGGCTGGAAATATGGTCAGGCAGCTTCAAGTCATTGGAGCAAATTCTCGAGGAGACGATTTCTCCAGCACACGAACCGTCGTCTTCTTCTCTTCCATCTAATCTCTCTTCGTCCTTGGAATCACTGAAAATTGACAATATTGAGCATCTGCCAGAAGATTTTCTGCCGGTGGAGTTGCTGCAAACCCTCACTTCTCTGGAGGAGTTAACGATTTTGAGTTCCCCGACATTAACTTGTCTACCTCATTCGAAAATGCTACTTCTCACTTCCCTCAAGAGTCTCCAAATAGAGGGTTGCCCTAATTTGGCGTCGTTGCCAGAGTGGATGCCCAACCTCACCTCATTACAAAATTTAGACATTTTTGGTTGTTCGCAACTGTCAGAGAGATGCGAAAATAACATGGGCGAGGATTGGCCCAAGATTGCCCACATCCCTAACATTACAGTCGATTGGAGAGCCATCCAGATGGATGGATGCTATGAACTTTGATTTGATCAGAAGAATTCGTCCACCTTTCCATTCCAGTTTCAGCAGGTTCGTCCTCCTACTGCTCTCTTCTTTTTATCTCCATCTCCATCCATTTTGTCTCTATTAAAATGATAGCCTGTGGTGCTGTTTTTCTCCTATAAATTAGCAGATTTCTTCTTCTTTTTAATTAGAGGTATTTCCGGTATGAGAATTCGAACTACCAGTATCAATTCGTCATCTTATTTCACCTCATTTTCCAGGAATGGAGATTGGGGTGACTAGAGAATACATTCTGCCTGCTCATAATGTGATATGACCTGTTGCTTCTTGTTTCCTACATTTGGTTATTATGCTGAACACCTTTACTCAATTATGACTACGTGCAGGAACTTGATAACAGAAATTGGGAAAGATCAAGGCCTTCAAGGAGGTGCTTCAGAGGATATTTCATGTGATTATTTTTTTTTTGATCTTACTGGTGACTTTGAAGTAAAGAGGGAACAAAAGGATGCAGACAAAGGTAACTTCCCGAAGAAGTCCACAAAGGCTGGTCTTGTAGCCTTTAGCGATGATTATTGTGGACCTAAACAACATCCTCCAATACTTAATTGAGTGAGATGAATTAATGCCCTTCTAAGATCCCTTTCGTCTATTCCTAGAGTATATCACATTTCTTGCTTGTATTTCTTTTTTTGTCTTATTTGTTTTTTTAAGTAGTATTTATTTTGAAACTCTTAAAGTAGTGGTAAGGACATTATGTTTAAAGGGGTCAACATTTACTGCCAGGAAATGTTCATTTGTTGCACTGAAAGGAATTCGTTGACTTGTGTATTACTTATACACCTTGAAAAGTTTTATTATGTGGAATAGGCAGATTTGCAAAATGGATATTTAATGTGCATTTTATTAAGTATACTTTACATTTGTAAAGTGGTTCATATTTTGCTTTACCTATTTTTTCAGGGATATTTAGAAAGCTACCCAAAATTTTACGACTATCTTAGGACAAGATTCATTTGGCCCCATATACAAAGCTGTAATGTCTAATGGAGAAGTGCTAAGAGTAAATGTTCTTTCTTCAAATTCAAGACAGGGAGAAAAGGAGCTCCAAACAAAGCTAAGAACTAGATTTACAACATTGACCAATGAAGTGAGTTTTCTGATCCCTTGAATGGAGAAACACCTGTGTGGCATGTTTTATACAGGCATGCTTTTTTATTTCATGCTGACAAATTTGGGCCTACTAATGTGCTTCTATATCAATGACTCAAAGCTTAGCACCCAAAACGTAAAATGCTAACAACTCATAGACTATACGTCATGATGGCATCATTGCTGTTTCTACATGTAGAACATCCTTCTGTTGATTGTCAAGCCTGCTGAATTTATAATGTTCAAAGACTAATTTTGTAACTCTAGGAAGCAATTATTCTCTATAAAAATCAATGCAAATGCAAATTTGTGGAAAAAAAAAAAAGGGAAGCACATATGTAAATAACCCATAACAAAGCCAACAGTTAGCTTTTATAGACACTAATGCTCCTGGTCTTGCCATTTTTGGGTCTTTTAGCAGGTATCTCTGCCACAAAAGCTGCATCACAGGAATCCAATTAATTTATTAGGATATTGTACAGATAGAGGACGATGCATGTTGCTCTATGAGTTCATGTGAAATGGAAGCTTGGCAGGCCTTCTATATGGTTAGTTAAGAAGCCCCATTGATTTGAATTGTTATTCCCGACAAGATTTCCCATGTTTGTGGGCATTCAACTTAATTTAAAGAAACATTCCTTGATGAAACTTGCCTTAAACATTGCAATCACATTGTTCTCCCACTTTTTAAGTGAATTCACTTTAACCATCAATCTGACTATTGTTTTTATTATTTTCTCTGTTTCTTTTCTCGACAATGAGGGGCCTGCTTAATCATTGTGACTAAACAAAGCAGCACTGAAATATATATGTCACTCATCATGCACAGTTTAACGTTCCTAATTTTCAGTTGGAAGCCAAATTGATTACTTAGATAGGAAAACCATTAATTAGTTGTCCTTTTATTACCTTTTCTGAATGTAATGCGTGTTCAGAAACTTATGACTAGCTTTCAGCCTAGGGCCAGTGAATCTTCCTCTAATTTAAATTGGAAACAATTTCTCTACCACAAGGACCCTGCTGTACATGCTACAGAACAAATAGAACCTACTTGGAGTTGGGAAGAAAGGCTCTGCATTGCTCTTGACTGTTCACATGGGATTGAATATCTTTCTATAGAGTAAGTTTAATTGAATGTATTGTTTGTCCATGGCAGAAAACCATTTTGTTTCATGTGTATCCAATTAAAATGACATCTTCTGCTCTTGAACAGGCTGTCCCAATGGTCATTACATTGTGATTTGAGGTCTGCCAACATATTACTGGATCATTCAATGAGGGCTAAGGTAAGCTAGATGCTGCATCTGATATAAAAGTTTATAACTCCTTAAAAATTAGCCTGAACACCTCAAAGTTAATCACCATTCCCCATTTGACCATTTCAACTATCAAAATGAAACTTTGGTGTGCAAAAAGGATAGGTTTAGGGGAGTTTAATTTTCTTATCTTTTAAATTGATCTTTAGTGCAATCATTACATTTTTTAAGGTTTGTTGATTTTGGACTTTCAACGGAAGAGGCCTTTGTATGACCACAACCCTGTCCTAAAGAGCACTTATGGCTACATAGACCCAGTGTACATTTCCACAAACCAGTTCACACCAAAAAGAGTGACATCTATAGTTTTGGTGTTATCATCTTTGAACTTCATTACAGCTATTCACATGCATCAAAACCTGATAGACTTTGTTAATCTTGTAAGTCTTTTTATTCCCTCTTTTGGTAGGGTTTTTTTTTTAAAAACAAAAAAAAAAAAAATTATTCTGCTTCCTTAACTTCCTCTCTTTTTTTTTTTTTTGTTAAAAAAAAAGAGAGAAACCTTCTATAATCAACAAATGGCTGCTATGAGTCTGGATGGTGTAGATGAAAAACACTCATGTTTCGTCCCAATCCATTTTGTTTGTATATCTGATAGTGACAGGCAGTGCAAGTCACTCATGACGATGTATGTTGGGTTTGTGAGATTCATATTTCAGTTTTTCGTTTTCTCTCTGTACAGCACAAATCCTTTTTGGTGCAATCAATGACAAAGTATTATTGATTATCATTTGTGTAGTGAAAAGATATTGCTTCCAAAATTGTGTCCTTTCCAACAGAAGGCGGCAAGGAATAACTGATGTTTGAGGATTGACCCAAGATGGCTCACTTGATATCCAAATTGGGGAATCATGATTTCAGTTTCATGGTATCTACCATGTTTATAGCAGCCAAGTTGCCCTTTGCCAGAGGTTTGTACTTTTCTCTATGTTTGGACATCTGTGCAATTCAGGAACTATTGTTGTTTGATTTTTTGAAATTCCAGCTGGATGGCTGCTATATAAACTTTGATTTTTGATCAGAAGAATCCGTCCACCTTTCCTTTAACAATTTCAGCAGGTTCCTCCTCCTACTGCTCTCTTCTTTTTATCTCCATCTCCATCCATTTTGTTTCTATTTAAAAAAAATAGCCTGTAAAGTGTTGTTTTTCTCCTACAAATGAATAGATTTCTTCTTCTTAATATTTTCAAAAAAAAAGAAAAAAAAAATTTGTAGGCATCTTCAATTGACATTGCATCTTTTCCTTACCAAATTGTATCATCAAACTAGCATCATCATCTTGCAAAACACTTGTATGTATTTCGTCCCCCTGAAGTTTCTCGTTATATCTAAGCGTGTGTGTTGGTTTGTGAGATTAACAGCTTTGTGATATTTTGATTTTTCATTTTCTCAGTATGGCACAAATCATTTTATGTGTAAATCAATGCTGAGGTATTTTTGATCTTTAACGTATTGAAAAGAAATTGCTTCCAAAATGGTGAGTCCTCTGGTTTTCCAAACGGAAGCCAGAAAAGAGTAACTGATGTCTATGGACTGGGCTATAAGATTGCTCACATCCTTAATATCCGAATCGGGGTGCCAGAATTTCAATTTTTTTGTGGGATTTACTATATATACAGTGCAACCCTTCGCACTCTGAGTAGGTTTGTAGTTGTCCTTTTTCAATCTACAATATTTTTAGTACCAAAGCCTATGCTCACCGTTTCTTTGTAAATTTGATGAACATTTAATTTCAGTTTTCATGAATATTTTGCAGGTCTTTTGGCAATTTGACTATCACATTACTGCAGGCACTGTTTTATACTGCTACTGGATTTGTTGCATGCACAAGGGTTAAAGGCTTGAATGTTGCTGTCTTATTGTGAAAAGTAGTGAAAGTGGAATAACTGTAGCCATGATCAGTTGGGGGTTTCTGAGCAAGGGTGGAGGTAGGGTCCTTGGATCTGAAGAGGATAAGTTGCTTAGTGAATATGTGAAGTTTTATTGAGAAGGAAGGTAGAGTTCCATCGGCCAGGTGCGCTGGTAAGGTATTGTTATTATCAGCATATACCGATCTAAAATGAATCATTTTGCAATTTTATTTTCTCTGATTTTGATTTAAGAACCTGTGTTCTGCTGTGTTGTTGCCAGGCTTAAACAAATAGTTTGCAAAAAGCTACAGGCTGAGCTGGGTAAATTACCTTAAAGCTTTGCTGCTTGGCCCTTAAAAAGGGGTCTAATTACACCTCTGGAGGAGCGATTATTATTGAGCTGCTCACAGAAACGCTTGCTGGTTTAACAAGTAATGCATCTCTCTCAAATTGCACTTTTAAAGTTATTCTAGTTAAAGTGCTAGTGAAGGGACACTTTTTGGTTAGAGAGACTACTGCTGTGGCAAAACTGTAATTTTCTTTTGATTTTTATGCAGATAGACATACCTAATTGCCAGATTCTTGCCTGGGCGCAGGACAGACAAATGAGATATAAGAACTACTGGAGACCCCATTTTAAGAACAAAGAGAGATACTTTCAAATATGAGAGAAGCAAAAAGCTTGACCTTCGACATCAAAAACAACGTATAGCAGGATCAACAACAAGAGCAAACTAAAAAACAGAAATCATAAAAAGTTTCAATAGTGCACTGGAAGCTGCTATCAGGACAGGCAGAAAAAGTTTTTTTATGTATCCTCGCCACCTTGGAGTATCAATGCTTGGCTGTGATGTATCTGAAGGTCGCACCTTGGGCTGATTCTGTAACAGAGGAGGATGGACTATGGGGAGTGGCCTCTGGAATCTAGATGAACATTCACAAAGTAATTCCTACAGCAATGGCCATCTTTGCTTTGGAAGGATGCCAAATTGTGGGTACAACAGAGGGTACAAGTGGCACATACGTTATTTGTATCATCTACTTGTTAAATGACTGAAAAATTTCCTCAAGACTTTCAGCCTTGTTCTATATTCTCGTTAGCTGATTTTATGAGTTGAAATTTCCTCCTGAGACCATTTACTCTTCCAGTCTCATTGCCTTTGACTTGGTATTCATTTCAAGCAAGATTGTGTTGGACGGATAAGGAAATCATCCGTTCTCTAGCACCGCTTGTCTTTGCTATAGGTGTTAATTTATTATTGAAATAAAAAATAATCGTCTAAAAAAATATTATAATATAACATTGATGTGAGAATTTAGTGTATCATCTAATGGAGAGAAAACTTGTTAATATTCAAAATAATTTTGAATAGAGAAAAAATTTGAATAAAAAATGCATAATATTTAATATTACCGTATTATATTATGTATTTTATAAAATTTAAGTTTTTTTATATATTTAAAAATATGTATGTATTAGAGATGTATCTCTTGTAATCTTCTCCACTTTAATAACTGTAAGTATAGATATTTTTTATTCTTTGTCAACATCTAATAATGAATTTAATGGAAATTTAGTGGCTCCTTTATTCTAAAAACTCAATTATTATAATTTTTTTTTCTTAATTTCATACAATATGATTGCTGCCTCTACCATCATTATTGGCGTTGTCAAGAGTCTAAAAAAGGCTTAGTTCGTAAATATGCACATTGTCTTTTTCTTATATGTAAGCAGACGTGAAACTGATGGTATTCCTTAGAAAATCTAATAAAGGTCTTAAATCACAATGCAAAAATTGTTAAGAGTTTGGTAAATTATGATGTTATTGCAATCCCAACTATCTAAATTGATCTAACCAATTTCCTCTAATATTTGGAACTTTATCTAATGGGCCACTCGTAGAAATATTTTAAAATAGAATAGCAAAGTTATAAATGTAATAGGTATTAATAAATCTACTATCAATATGTATATTTAATGAAATAATTCTAATTAAAAACATTTTTTATAAGTTAAGTAGATATATTCAAATGTCTTTATATCTTAATTCATATACCAAAAGCCCTGTAGATATGATGCAATGGTTCCTATATACATAATAACTTTAGTCGTCAGGAAATCTTCATTGCTTTCAACCTTGTGAATAGATTCTTTTACATATTTTTGACAATGCATGTTGCAAAGGTATTACAGAAAATTAAAGCACTCCCAAAACTTAT